>ML778782.1:456056-479381 GCA_009831015.1 Picea engelmannii | reverse complement strand
CATTTGTTAAAACCCTTTGAAATGTTGAATTATGTTTTGAAAAGCTTGGTATGTTGAGATGAGACTAACAGTTTGTTTGGCTGTGGAAAGAATGAATTGCAGGAAGCAAAGGGTCATGGATATGGCAGTGAGGTAAGCCCATAGGAAAGACTGATTTCCTGTTGAGCCAAATTGTGAGGAATGGTATTTCCTTTTGAGAAAGTGAATTTGATTGTTAGTATGCACAATTCTGAAATTGTTGTGATGAAGTTGAAAAGGTGCGATAAAAATGTATGTGCATGAGAACTAACAATTTGATTAGCCGAGGAATGATTGCAGGAAGAAAGAGTCTTGGATATGGCAATGTTGTAATTCCATAAGGAAGACCAATTGCCTGCTGAGACAAACTGCAAGGAATGGTATTTCCTTTTTGAGAAAGTAATTTAATTGTTAAGTATGCACAATTATGAAATTGTTGTGATGATGTTGTAAAGGTGAAATAAAATGTATATGCATGGAAAAGATAACAAGTTGTTTGGCCGATTGAAGTTGAAAGTCTAGGAAGCAAAGGGGTCTTGGATATGGCAGCATTGTAAGCCCATAAAGCAGGCCAATTGTCTGTTGAGACAAACCATTATGGAAATAAAAGTCCCATAATTATGAATCTGGTTCATGTGCAGAACAAATATGAAAACAAATCATGAGATTGGAAAATCTGTGGGTGACAGATTTGCAATAGAAATTCTGAAAGTTAGAATTTATAATGATGTCTCATGAATTTTGTATACATGTGATACAGTTGAGAAGAAAAGACATGTCTAGAAAGGACAGATGAGGGATTTCAAAGATGAATATGATGAACATGGCTACTACTGAGCCATGAAAACCCCGTGATAAGCCATGACCACCTGAAAATTATTGTGTTGAGGTAACACAAGTCTGAGGTACGCCTCGACAGAGCAAGTCTGAGGGACGCCTCGACTGTAAGACTCGATAGAGTCTCTAAAATTTTCATGTGGGAGAAAACCTTGGCAGGGCAAGATGGATCGCTCGAGGGACTGTATAGCAATGAAGGGGATGCCTGAGCCTGGGCCTGGAGGGTGAGTGACTGCAAGGAAGAGGAGACCCTAATAATTCTTGTAAACTATTGGGATCATGCACACAGTGGGTAGTTTCCCGTGATTTCTCATACTAGTTTAGATGCATTTCATTCTCACTCTACTCTATTGCATATTGATTTCATGCTTAGTTTAGAAATTTTATTGAAAAAAATGTCAAAATGTTCTTTTTCTAGATTAATTGATTTGGATTATGATCATATGAGAACAAGGATGACTAGGCCATCCTACACTTGAAATTTTGATGTTTACTTGCGGGCACATGTGTACTAGGAGATGTTTTGGTTCTCATGCAATCTAAGGAGAACACATGTCCCCAAGTAGGAGCCAAATGTTATCCCCATTTTGTGGATAACTAAGGAGATGATGTCTCGAGGCCCTCAAGTTGCAGGTATGGAGTGCCGAGAGACTACATGACCAACAGTACCCTTTTCATAGATGGAAAACCCACTCACCACCACAAATGGTCATAGGTTTACAGATGGCATCCACCACACCAGTTGGCTTCTGGAAGGCAGTGGGCCTTGCTCCATGAGGTACAAGTCAGTATTATGGTGAGCATCATTTGAATACCTAAGCCATTTGATTATGTTACATCTTAGATTTCTCTAGATTTCATGATATGTTCTTGGACATTATGCCTTTTTCCTTGCTTCACCTTGGTGTTTTACATTGTTCCCTAATAAGTGGTATTCTTTGGGAATGGGTTTGCTACTGGGAAATCCCTTAATGATCCATCGTACCATTCTCGACCATACTTACCATTTTCCATCATTTTTCCCCTATGTTTCCTTATCTCTTGGGATTTTAGGGTGTATTGACCCAAGAAGGGGTTTTCCCTCATTCTATGTGAATAAGAGGCTAAAGGTATAGAGTGGTTGGTGTTGGGTAAAAGATAAAAACCATATATGAACCTTCTAGATGCTTCACCCAGGGATCACCCAAGAAAGGAATAAAACACTTATCTTTGAATAAAAGAGGACCCATAATATAACAAAGAAATGCTTGAAAGGTACATTGAAGGATAGGAGGTCTCATCACAAGACGACCTATGACACCCATGAATATCTAGTGGCATGACATTGTCATTATCTGGTCACCAAAGCAAGGCAGTGACTCTCAGTTGTATGGATGAGAAAAATGGGGTCTCATCACGAGCCAACCTTCTCATTTCCATTAGGCATTTGTGGGTGACATTGTTACCATATGGTCACCACGCCAAGGCAGTAACATTCAACCTCTCCTTGTGCTAAAGAAAATATAAAGAAATAAATATAAAAGGAAAATGATGGGCTTGGAAAAAGTGCATTGCAAACGAAGGTACCACACACCCTCTACAAAGACACCCATGAATGAGATATTACGACCGCTAGTATGTCATGAGCCCTATTCCCATTGAGTCTTGAACCCATCCACCTCATACACCTTACATGGCTTAGAGAGGGACCTCTTGGAGGCTCTCCTTGACCTAGGGAAAGATCTACCCAATAGGACACCTCGTCAACCCTCCCATACTTAAGCTTGACAAGTCACATAGTGTCTTTGAGATGTTAATTGTTTGATATAGTAATATTTGATGCACATTCTTAGATGGATTATTTATTGATTGGATCCACTTATCGTGATGTTATGACTTGAGATCCTTGGAGGGTGTATTCATTTGCATTTGCAGGACCTAGCTGGTGGACAGTTTTGGGAGAACAATCCTAGCTTGGGCTTCCATGGGGATACAAATTGACATGTTGGATGCTAGGGGCCCGCATGCCAGATGAGAGAGAGATGACTTGGACATATTTGATGATGAATTGGACGACCTAGCCCACCCATTTCTTTCCAAACGATTTTCCCAGGAGGGAAAAAACGTCCCATTTTTTAGCATGACATCATGACTATGGGGGCTAGGGCTTGGTGGTGAGGTGCCACTCATTTTCACTTGGACGTTTTGGGGAGAAGAGGGTATTCACCATGATCATATCACTTAGATGCTTGACACGTGGCCTTGGGAGGCCTTTCCTTACTTCTCGAACACCAATGACCTCCTCAAAGTGGCAAAATGCCCCCTAAAGGGGTGACATCATCCTAGATTAGGGTTTAATCTGTGCAAAAGATGAAATTTTAAGTGAATTGTTTAATATTATTGTGTTAAGGGGGAAATATTAGGGTTGTTGACCCCTAAGATTGTGTTTTACTCCTTATTTTGTGGACAATCCATGTTGGATAATTTTTGTATAAATATAGATCATAAGATCTCATTTTGAATAATAACTCTCCTCTTGTGAGAGGCTTTGGTATGAAATTTTCGGCCTCTTAGATATTTTAGCTCTGGTACACTTGTGTATGGCTATGGTTGTGAATGGTTAATGGAAGAAGTGATGCTCTAGCCTTGGAAGGTTATTTTCTAGCTCTTGTGGTCGATTGTCTTAGCATCTCTCTTGATATTGGTATGGTTTTCACTCTCTTACTATCATTTTATTCAAGTCAAGTATTGTTATGCTAGGAGCTAGGTGGGAAGTATAAGGGCATACACCCCCACCATATCCTTCACCATTTTATTGCTTCATCTCATTGATTAATGGTTTTCTAAGAGAAGTATAAGGGCATACACCGTCTTAGCTTAAACCCTAGCTTAGAGAAACTTTCCTTGGGAAGTAAAAGGACTTACACCCCCAAGGAGATAGATTCTCCAAGCTCCTTGTGACTCCATTAACCCAATAGTAAAGGCACTAGTCATTGATTTGTTGCATTGGAGAAAGAAAATATTGCATTAGGAAACATGAATTTCGTTCATGTTTACTTCTTGCAAAGTGGATTGTTTTCCTTGTGCCTTGGGCACCTCACAACCACTAGGGCATCCTCATATAATGGCTACTTATTTTTGTTGTTACAAAATTGTATCTTCAGACATTAGGGCTGCATAAACCCTAACTTACTTGCTTTAATAACTCTCTTACCAATCATTGGTTTTTGCTCAAAGTTTGCACACTTACTCTCCTTGTCCTAGCACACCTTTTGGAAAAGTTTGAGGGGATTCTAGTGGATGATTTTATTTCTGTAATACATTGAATTTTACAGCCATAAGTCTGATATAATTTACTGCAGACAAGTGTTTACAATAGCCTTATCTCTTTTGCTAGAATTTTGGCTTTTTCATCTTGAGTTTAGCTAGTCTTTCTCTTGTATTTTCTACTTGATCTCTAACACTTATTGAGTAGATTCTAGTATCATTTATTTGCTAATATATACTGTTATCTACTGCTGAAAATTAGGGACAGCAAGCTTAACTTTTTGATCCAACTAACATATACTATTGCAAAGTGTCTTTTCTTGTGTCTCGGGAAGGTACACTCATCCAGAAAAGCACTATACATGTGGGGTAGTCATTACTTGACTTGCAAGGCATATCTCCCTACCTTTCTTTCCATCTAGACTTGACCTCTTGGGGATTCTTTTCCACTTCCCTCCATCTTTGTCTCAATCCCCTTAGGGTCACCGAGATCGCCTTCCTAGAGTGACCTAGTCACCCTTGAAGTGTGGGACCTACATCGAGGTTACATTGGGTGTAGGATTCCCATAGTTGTGTTCTGTGGTTGGGTCGGGATTTTCCCAACCTACAACTTGCACTATAACAGTGACCACACCCTGTAGAATCCACGATCATGGTCGACCACTAGTTACCCTTATAAAACCCATGGTCACAACCATTTGACTGTTAGTTGCCTTTAGGAAACCCATATTCGATTCTTTTAAGTGAAGATTTGAGTTTTTTAGGAAACCGTCTTAGATTTTTTGGTTGTTTTCTTTTTCTTTTGGAGGGAATAATTGGACATGATTTAGAGTTTTAGTAGACTTATATACATTAAGTTTCAGATATATTTTGACTGATTTGATTGTCTCTATTTAAATTTTAGAGAGATCATCTTGATTACCAACTAGTAGGCTTATTACTTTGCATTGTTAAAACTTTCTCTTTCGAAACTGTAATACTAATCTAAACACTGAATTAATGGTAATCCTCCTCCAATTTTAGAAAAGAAAAGAAGAATTGTTATGGTTGCATGCATAGAGAAAGAGCATTGAAAGAGGCTTTTGTATCAATCAAAGCATTGATTGAATTGTGTTCTTGGTTGATAATTATTAAGTCCATTGTATAACTTTTGTTATTGAGTATTTCAAGATGAATGACCAAAATAGTAGATAAGGCCATGGTAAGATGAAATATTGTTGTTTAAATTGTTATATTGTTTGTAATTTGAGTAAATTTTGTTATATTGAAAAGGTTATTTTTACCTTGATTAAGGGGTTGTTAGTGCCCTATTGAAAATATTGCAATACTACCATATGGGGAAACATAGTTTCAAAGGAAACTCCATAGTGATTACCCCTTTCTTTGTACTTTCTTTTCATAACTGAAGAAAAGAGAGAAAAGAATGGGCCTCACCTTCTGGCTGGGTTTTCTCCCTTATCGAGTTTGTCAAGTTACATATTGTGTTCATTTTCTTATTCTTTCTCTTTCATATTTTAGTTATTTTTATAAATTTGAACAATAAACTAGTGATAACAAATCTAAGATCTAAGGAAATAAACCTGCATAATAAAATATTTCAGTATCATACAAGATTTGTTGTGATGAACTATTCCAATGGAATATCCATGATAGTTTACAGATCAACAATGTACCTACATGTGAGGTTGTGTCAATGATACCGTCTTTTCAAAGGATGTTAAATTCTTTGACTAATATACTAAAATAGGAAGCTAGTGGTACCTCTATTATTAGAGATGGGCCAATAAATTCCCCTAAGGCTATTGTTTATGGAAAATTGGACAAAGTTTCAAAATGTCAACTCCTTGAGACAAGATAATAGGTTAGTTCTAGAGTACGGGACCAAATTTATGGAGATTTTGAGGTATGCATCACATCTAAACACAGAGAAGTTATGATTTAATAAGTTTATTTACAAGATAAACTGTAAGATCAGATAAAAAAAATTATATTTATGCCCTGTAATTTACATGAGGAAGTTCATAAGGCTACCATAATTAAGGAGGAACTCATGGGAGGTGGTTAGTCAATACCATATAGACCTTCAGGAACAAGAGGACAAAGATAAAGTTTCAGTCAGTTAGCACTCATAGACTAGTGACAAGGCGCAAGGCTGCACTGAGGGCCATGTTATGGAGACACATAGATGTTAGTTAGGAGTTTAGAGGCCACCATATTGGTGACCAATGCAACAATGTGGTGCTAGAATACAACAAACTCAACAGAGTAGTGGGTCTACATTTACATGGTCCAGGATTTTGAGGGAACCTCCTAAGAGGGGGTGTTGGACATGTGGAGAGGCTCACTTTCAAAGAGAGTGTCTACATGTAGTGAGAGGAGATAGTTAGAGAAATGCTAGACCACTATGGGTGATTTGGGTAAATTCCATAGGAATCATGCAATGGTGAACACTCACTAAGATGATCATTGTTCAATTGTGTTCAAGATGATAAGTAAGATTAATGTTATATGTTTTTCATTATTAATAGATCCATAAGCAACATATTTTTTTATTTTATATAATGCATTATCTATATGTGGGATGATGGCAAGCAATCAAGAGAATTCTAATCAAGTCAAAATGTCTTCTACTGATAAACAAGGAGTAGGACAATTGGATAAAAAATGTGAAGTCAATCTTAGGGTATGTGTTACCCAAGTGTCCTTGTAAATTACCACCTTAAGATCCTATGATATGATTATAGGTATGGATTGGTAGAAGTCCATGATGTAATGATAGATTGTAAGGGTAAAATGCTTTAATTTATAGATGACTCAAAGAAAAAAAACAAATTAGCATGGACTAATAAAGGAGTGTCTTTGAGATTTATTTACATGATACAATTGGAGAAATGTCTTAGAAAAGGTTGCAAGCTATATTCCATGTCAAATATGAATTAGAAAGAGGATACAACGATTGTAGTTCAACATCCTATATTATCAAAAAAAATTGTCATGTTTCTAGATGAGTTACCTAGATTACCACCCAAGTGGGAGTTAGAGCTCATGATTGAACTCAAACTAGGCACATAGCCTATTTTCAAGTTTCCTTATAGCATGACAACCCCAAAATTGTGAGAGTTTCAAATGCCACTCCAAGAATTGTTGGATTTGGGATTTATTCATCATAGTATATCACTATGAGGAGCATTGATTATATTTGTAAAGAAGAAAGATGGATTATGGAGGCTTTGTATTAATTATTGTCAGTTGAAAAAATAAACCATAATAAATTAGTATATGTTGCTCATGATTGATGATCCATTTGATCAAATGAAAGGGGCAACTATATTTTCAAATTTTGATTTGAGATCGAGATATCATTAGTTAAGAATTAGGGAAGAGGTCATCCCTAAGACAATGTTTATGATGAGTTTTGGTCATTATGAGTTTGCAGTAGTGCCATTTGGGTTGACAAATGTGGCAGTTGTGTTCACGAGTTTGATGAATGGGGTATTTTGACAATACCTCAATAACTTTGTGCAAGTGTTTTTGGATGGCGTTTTGATATATTCAAGGACACCAGAGGAGCATGAAGAGCATTTAAGACTAGTATTATAGTTTCTTAGAGAGCATAAGTTGTATGCTAAAATATATAAGTGTTCTTTCTTTGAATCAGAGATTCATTATTTGGGTCACATCATTTCAACATAAAAAATTGTTGTGGATCCAACAAAGATAGAAGATATTATGGAATGGTCAGTGCCTATAAACGTACATGAAGTATGTATTTTTATGGGATTGGATAGTTATTATAGGAGATTTGTAAAATTATTTTTGAAGATTGCAAATATTATTACATAATTGCAAAAGAAATATAAGAAAATTGTATGGACGAAGTAGTGTGAACAAGTGTTCAACAAACTTAAATAGTTGTTGATGACAAATCCCATACTGAAGGTACCAAACATGGATTAGAATTTAATAGTTTGTACAGATGCTTCAAAACAAGGATTGGGCGTAGTATTAATGCAAGAAGGTAGGGTGATTCCCTATGTGATGCAAGAGCATCTCTCCACGTCAGCCAGCCAGCCACGTCAGCGAATTCAAATCACGTGATGAAGAGAGGCGTTATCCTCGTCTTGATTTAGAATTGAATGTAATTAAATGTTTAAGATATTGAGTTGTGATGTCGTGCCTTTGTGCAGGCTGTAGATAAGATAGGCCTTTAAATGTTTGTAAGGCTGAGATCTAGATCCGGATAACGGACTAGACATCCCATTCAATGTAATTGAATAGGGTAGGTAGATTTGGAGGGAAGTGCTCGAAGAGCCTCCTCATGTAAAAAGATCAATTGTATCTCTTTTGGGGGTAGTATGTAGGGGAGAGCATAAGAGAGATAGGGTCTGCGAGTAGAAAGAAGAAGAGAGGGAGCCGAGACCTTGTTACAGACCGTGCTCAGGAACACCTTGTAAAAACATGCATTTTCCATTTTAATACAAACAGAAGCAGTTTTTCCTGCATGTATTTCTATGTTATGTGGATGTCTGTGAGTGTTCTATTATGGTATGAATGTATGTTGTAGATGTATGTTGTAGGTTTGCATTTGCAGGAGTGTGTCTGATTTCAGGTGAGGGTCTTTGAGGTTTCATGTCAGGAGGACATGACAGAGTACTGCAGTCTCTGAATACCAGTGCACTGAAGCACTTCTGAATTCTACTGGTTCAAACAAAGACGTGTTGCGGCACAAGAACTGGAATCAACTACTTGGAAAAGAACCATGAGGTTGTTGAACACCTCAGGAGGCAAGGTTGTGTAGGAGACACACAGTTGCAGACAAAAACTCTGAGGAGTTCTGTAAAGCTCTGCCAGTTGGGCATTAATCCAGTGCAAGGAGCGCACAAACAAAGACTTTTGCTGAGAATCTCGTTGAAGAAATAGAATCACTAAGGATTCTGAGAGCTCTGCCAAGTGGGCATTGAGCAGGCTTATAAGGTGCAGAAGAGAGGAGACACTCTGCCAGGTGGGCATTGAGACATTGTGCAGACAAGCACAAAATAGAAGAGAACTCTTTGAGTTCTAGAATTTAGAGGAAGAATCCACTGAAGGATCTTCACAGGGTTGTTGAACACCCTGAAGGACTCAGCAAGAGGTTTCTTGAGTGAAGGATAGCGAGGAAGGCATCCATATTTCTCCATCTGAGGGAGAAAGGGAAAAGGATTGAGTTTCCTTGGAGGTCAAAGCTACAGGAAAGCTCAGGGCGGATAACACCTTCGAGTGCATGTGAATACTCTGCAGAGGCACATGAGTTGAAGAATCCTTCAAGGATTCAAAAGGAACAAGCTCAGGAAGATTAGCGTCGTTGAAGAGCGCAGGCGAGGACTCAGATTATGGAGCTCGCAGAGGAGACATAACAAAGGTTGAGGCCTTTGGGATACTTGGAATTATTCCAAGTGCAGGAAGAAAGCGCAGAAGCTTAGGAGGGAGCACATCAGCCATCGAATCGGCTGAAGAGATCTGGACCGTTGAAGATTTCACGTCCAGGGAGAATCAAAGCGAGTGCACAGAAGAGGAGATTTTCAGTCGTTGGATCTCACTCAAATACCCGATAGTCGTCAGATCTATCGAGAGTTGCATGGGAGTTAAGCCTTCGTGAACAGCAGGGGTGAAAGTCCCGAAACAGGCGTCGGGATATCGAGGCTTCCACTATCGTGAAATCGTGAGTCTCGAGGACATGAGATCAGGAATCTGCATCATGAAAATCTCGACCAATTCAGAGTCGTCCATCTATTGGGACAGGTGGCAGAATCGAGAGCCATCGGCATATCGGGAGTTTAGAAGCCCAGAATACGAGACCTTTTGAGTCGCGAAAAAGCGAAAGGATTTCAGTTGTGGATCTAGGGAAGGAAACGTGCTGTGTGATCAATCAATTGGGGTTTCGTAGGTTGAAACTCCGTAAACAGTGCATCAGGAATCGCGAAATCACAAAACGTGATATCCCGACAGTCAAAGGATCGTGTGGGGCCACAAGAGTTGGCAAGTGGATAGGTGGCACAATATTTCTGGGATTCGCAGTGAGAAGTCCCGAAATATTTGCATTAGGATTCGCGATTCCACAAAGTCCGAAATCCCGACAGAGGTGACGGGACGTTGAATAGTCAACGCGCGCGTGCGTCAGAGTTTCGGCATATCCGGAGTCAAGGTTCAGTAAAGTAAGGTGTTTGACATCGCAAGTGGCGAAATTGCGATAGGAAAAACCCCGATAAGAAAAAGTTAGCATTGACTAGTTGTCGGGTTTCGGGGATTCGAGATTCCAACGCTCGACCATTGGATTCGCGAAGTCGTGAATTTTGATCCCCCGATTTGTAAAGAGGGGATCCCATGAGGTTTTCTGTGGGTGCAGATTTCCCAAGAGGGAAATAGAAGGACCGGTTAGTGTTCTTCGGGCTATGGAAGAAGAGAAGATCCTGTGTGAGCATGCGGACCGCCCGACCTACGGGTTGAGAGGTAGCGGCCGCGTCGCCATCACTATGCTTCAAGGAAATTGAGACCACATGAAGAGAATTATGTGACACATGAATTATAAATTGTTGTAGTAGTGCTTTCATTAAGGATTTAGAGACATTACTTGGTCAAAAGAAAGTTTGAACTGAAGGAAAACCACAATGGACTTCAACCTATATTCATGCAAAGTAATTTGAATGCTAGACATAGAAGATGGGCATAATTATTGAGTGGGTATGATTTCCAAATAACATATATTAAAGGAATGCTAAACAAGGTAGTGGATTCCTTGAGTAGAAGACCTTAGATCTTCTCAATGTTACCTTTACATATGAATCTTAGAGAAAATATATCGAAATTATAAGAAAATGATGCATGGTATGCAATAAGTAAATACAAAATTAGAAAATGAAGTAATGAGGATTCCCAAGTAGGCATATACTTTAGATAATGAATGATTATTGAGATTTCGCATAAGGATTTATGTACCTCCAATTGAAGAAATTCATAAGTTGATACTCAAGGAAGCACACAAGATAGTATATATGGCTCATCCTTGAGTGAAAAATATGTACATGTAACTAAAACCATTATTATTTTGGAGTGAAATGAAGAAGGGTGTAGTAGATTATGTGGCTAGATTCTTGGAATGTTAGCAAGTAAAGAATAAGAATTTAGATCCAATATGATTATTGTAACCACATGAAATACAAGGATCAAAATGGGAAGTGATCTCAATGGATTTCATAGTGGGATTGTTTATTATGTCAAGGGGACATAATTCAATCTTAGTAGTAGTGGATACTTTGATAACTAGTGTGAATTTTATTTCAATAAAGAATACCTATTAGGCATTAAATATAGAAAGAGTTTTTGAGATTTCTTGAAATTCCAAAAAATATCATTTCAAATATAGGTTTACTATTTATGGGAAGGTTTTGGACTAGTTTCCAAGAATCCTTAGGAAAACAACTTAATTTCAGTACTGCATATAGTCCCAAAACAGATGGATAGATAGAAATAGAAAATTAGGTGTTAGAGTATGTTGTGTATGTATGTAATGGAACAACATAATTGATAGGAATAATATTTACCTCTTGTGGAATTTGCATATAATAACAGTTATCAGAGTTCAATTAAGATGGCACCTTTGGAGCTATTGTATGTTAGTTCCTATAGAACTCCTCTTAGTTGGAAAAGACTTGAAGTGAAAGTTCTATTTGGAGTTGATATGATTAAAGGAATGGAAGAGCAAATGAAAATAATTTGGGAAATATTGAAATAAGCTGAAAATAGATAGAAAACTTATGTGGATGCCCATAGAATAGATAGAAATCATATGGAAGGAGACAAAGTGTATTTGCAAGTTAGATTGCAAAAGATTTCGATTAAATTTGGAAAGGGAGACAAGTTGTTTCCATAGAATGTGGGGTGATTTAAGACCATTAAAAGATTAGGACTGGTTGTTTATCACATTACATTACCATCATCTCTAGATCATATGCATGATATTTTTCACATGTCTTTTTTACATCATTATATTTCAAATTCTTCTAATTTATTGATTTGAGTCATTTGCAGATGTTGGATAAGGGGCCCTTGAAGGCTAAACCAATCTACATACTATATTATCTAACTTGATAGATTTAACATCATTTGGTTGACCAAGTAAGGGTCTAGTGGGATATTTATAGTCCTAGTTCAACTACTTGGGAGGACATGACTGAGATGCATTAGTAGTTTTCTTATTTATTTTATAACTTTGTGATGAAGTTTCCTTAAGAAGGGGTGTATGTAGTGCTCTCTTTTTCTTTGAATTTATTTGACTAATATTTTATTGTTATTTGAGGGTATTTTGGTTACAAGAATGACCCAATTGGTTGATAGACACACTATGGATGATGTGATCTAGAATTTTGATTAGTAATGCTTTGAATATTGCTTGATGTCTACATATATATGTTATGGTTTATGCTTTGATATCCTTGTGATGCTATGGAATATTGAAAATGAACACATGGTTACATGATGCTACTGATGGTTTGTCAAGTGTGACAAGAAGAACTATAGGTGCATATTGACTCCATGTTAAGTCAAGATATGTGGACCCAAGATGGGGTTAAGTTATGCATAATTGACATGTATATGACATTTCTTATTGTTTATTCATGACTATACAACATTTCTCTTTGATATGTTTATCTCTAGATGTGTGCATAAACATGGAAACATTTGCCAAATAATCTTACACCTGGGCAAAGGATTGTATGAAAAGTTGTGATACGATGAGTACCATTACGGAGGGGAGGTATAGGTTGCATATTCCTTCCTACTAACCTCCCTAATGTGTAATAGGTTGAAAAATATATGTTCTATGTTTTCTCCTGGAGGTTACACGCTACGGTAATGATCCAAAGTGGATTTGAACACAATATAATGGTTGTAAGACTCAATACCTAAGTGAAATTTAGTAATTAATGAGAGTAGGAAAATAATAAGATAGAACACAAGTGTTAAAAATTAAATGAGACAAACGAGAGGGTTTTTTTTTTAAATACAACATAAAAATGAAAATAGGAGAGGAAAAGAGAGAAAGGAGTGGGAAAGGAAAGATCAATCTCTTGGCCTTCCCATTATCCCCAACTCTTCTGTATCTTCTTGTAAAAGGACTCTCAAAGGGTCTTTTGGAGAGGAGGAGAGAATGCAAAGGAGAAGGATCTGTGTGAATTGTTGATTGGCCATAGAGCCATGAACTACATTGTAACCTAAGGTATCTGAAATTAAAGTTGAACAACCATTGAATGCTGGTTTCTCATTTGGGTTTCAAGGGTAAAATATCCATGTTCATTATGATGGATTATTGTGTCTACTATGAGTATTTTATTATTGTGTTATATCTATGTGATGGTATTGTTATTCTCAACCATGTTTTAATGGTTTTCTATGGATAATGTGGACTGTTGGAGATTAATTCTATTGAGAATCAATGTCTACCCATTGTCTTGCTAAACACAACAACCATGAAACTCAAACTATCCAATTAATTATTTTCATTGATATATATGGTTATAATAGTATAGCTATTGCAATTGATTGCCCAAATTTCTATTTATGTTCTTATATAATAGAAAGTAGTGGATTATGGATATGATTGGCACTTTGTTAGGCCATGGGAATTATTTAAGAAGCATGTACATAACAATTGATTAAGGATTGAGGTCGTACACCTCTCGTACAACCCATTAATAGTCATTTCCTATAGTTTGAGTCTATACACATTAGCAAGGGCATTCTCTGTTATGAAACACATGGTAATCTCCTCCTCTTTAACTATTTGATTGAATGAATGCTTGTATGCAGCAACTGAATTGTTGAATAAGTAGAATATACTTTAACTCTTACATTCCATTAACCTTTTGGATTCACCTTTGCTAATGATGCATCTCCAATGCCAATCATTAGCACTTTGATGAGTTTGTCTTATTATCAATACATTTGGCATTTTGGTGTTTCTCTCATCTTTCATTAAAAGCTAGAGCCATTGATATATACATATTTATTACATGTATTGAGTCGGATTATACTCACATGGGTCTTGTTTTGGATTTATACCATTTCTAAGTAAGCAAAAGGGCATTAATAAAAAGAGCCAGAATACAAAACCAACCATTTAAAACAAATACGTGGTAATTCATATGTCAATTGTCAAGTTTTAGAGAAATAAAATGAATCGAATTATATTGAGAACATAATGGAATACACATGGAAATATAGCATAGAGTACAACAATACAGTGGAACCCAACTTCTATTAATTGATAAAATAATAGAATATTGTAGGAGAAAAACTAGCTAGAATGGTGGTGGCTTATCTCTGAAGAAAAAGAGATGTCATCTACTCTCATTTGTAAAAATATTATTACAAAGAGGTTTAAAAGGGCCTTTTATCCTAAAGCATAAAAGAAAAAGGGGCAAAAAACCTAAACATCAAAACTCTAACCCTGGAATATGAAACACCAAAAATATTGTGGGCCCTGAGGTGGTTAGTTGATACGTCAACTTCTCGGGGGCAAAAATTTTGCATACTATATTCATTTGGGGCACATGATAGCTCGATGGAGAGAAATATCTAATGATTACAACTTTTGTTTGGGACTAGGGTATTCCATGGAAACCCTTGGCCACATGAATGTCTAAAAAATGTTGTTTAGAGCCTTAAAATGATCCCTAGAGTTTGGGACCCAGTAAACCATAGAAAAAAATGCCAAGAAGATAGAGAACCATTGAGTCAATGGAAGATATGGGAAACCATCAATATCCACCCGGATTAGTTTTTCCCCCTTAGGAAGAAAAACTATCCATTGTTTCAATTTCCCTCGTCAAATGGGGAAACTTATGTTGAATTTGGCTCCCGATGATCCACTTGCCTTGGTGGAGAAATTTCCCTGCTTTGGCAACCCGGTAGAGCTGTATGTGCTGATGGAGGGTGGATTTCATCCATGTATCAATGATTCAATCAAATATATCCCAATAAAGGTATTCAAGTTTGAGTTTTGTAGGGGTCGAGTGCTTAGATACTTCTGAGGTGTCCAATAGAGGTGTAAAATATGGGAAAAGAAGCTCCACATTAAAGACTGGATGCAGGCCAAGGAATGGGGGAATACTTGTTTCAAAATAATTCTCACCTATAACCTTGGTGATAGTGTAAGGTCCATATTAAAGTGGGTGAATCTTGCAATGGGGTCCTGGAAGGAACTCTTTCTGCAAATGTATCTAGGCCTTATCACTAACCTAAAACTTGTGTGGAACCTGATGTTGGCTATGTCATTGCTTGTACTTGGCATTGTATTTTTACAATATGTCATGGACTTGTTGAAGGATGTGATGAATCCATTGAAAAAATTTGGTTTCCTTATTAGCCTCAATTTGAGCATGGGAAGTTTCTTCTTGTGTGGATGCAATGGGTAGAGCTACATCAATTGGGGCCAATGGCTAGAACCCCAAGCACACTTGAAAAGGGATGTAGCCAGTATAACTATGAAGGGATCAATTGTAGCTATGTTGAACATAAGGAAGAATCTCATCCCATGTGTGGAGATGTTTGGAGTTGTACATTCTTAGGATAGGGATAATCATATTGTTGAGTACCTCCATATGTCCATCGGTTTGGGGGTGGAAGACAATTGATTTGGTGAATTTGGTGTCCATTAATGATCATGAAATGGACCAAAATGTACTCGAGAACCTACTATCATGATATGAAACAATAGTATGTGTTGTCCTGAAATGAACCCAAACACACTTTAAGAATATCTTAGCAGTGGCCTCGACAATGATACTCTTATTGCAGGGTGTAAAAACTGCCATGTTATAGAATCGATCAATGACAACGAAGAAAAAGTCATTACCATGCTTAGTTGAAGGTAGACCGGACATGTAATCCATGGAGATGGACTCCTAAGTGTTATAAGAAAATTTTGTCCATTGGGATGGATCCCACCTATTCGATGATGAAGCTAGTTGTTGGCTCTTTGGTAGCTCGACACAAGGTAGAGACTACTCACACTTCATATGGTCCTGTGTGTGAGGCACTGAAAAGGGAAGAAGGAGAGGTGAGGGACTTGTGTAAAATCCATCTTATGACCACCCAACTTGGGTATTGTCATCCCTCAGCTTCCTGGGTGGCCGAAAATGCCTAGGGGTGGATTTTAATGGACAAGAGGGTAAAAATGAGTTGGCTTAATTTTTGGACTAGAAAACTAATAAAAGAAAACAACAAGCTATTCACTCCCATATGACCTTGGTAAAATGTTCGAAAATTATTCTCGGGGAAAACAAAGGTTCTGAAGAATTTCTTGGTGAATGAATTGTACAAAAATAATGAAAACTAAGAGTCAAAATATCTTTGGAAAGCTATAGACATGTCATTTGAAGTGGCTATAAGCAGGGATGATTTTAGGGGCTAAATTTTTCTCATGGGCTAATTTTCCATGGTTTTTCCAAAAAAGAGATTCGCTATTTTAAAAATGATTTGCCCAAATTCTACAGGATACGATTATTTTCACTTTAAAATCGCCAAAACTTTATAAAAATTGTATAAAATCCTTAGAAAAATACGCCAAACATTTATAGTTGGAATATGAAGGATTAATAAGATTCGCCAAAGTTTCTACATTTTAAAATAACTTTCCATCCTTAAAATCATCCCTGGGTATAAGTTATGAACAGAAAGTTGTTCAGGACTTGTAATGCGTGAAAAAAATCCTAGAATGGCCCGATATTACCCAGAATTGCCAGGAAAGTGGTCTCGAGACTTTTAAAAGTTGAAAAAGGTGTCTAAAAATGTAATTACAGCTCTTTAGTAAGCTACAACAACTATGAAAAAGGATGTAATTGGATGCAAACTAATATTTACCAGGGTGTTGGGTGGATTGATGAAAGGTAACGACTTTAGATGTTGGATACTATTCTTTATTTGAAGGTTTATAATGGAATGCATTTTTTTTATTTCGAAGGTTTTTTATTTGAGCGTTATCAAATTATATTTACATGGGTTTCTTATGTAGAATTTTTATGTCCTCTCCTCATATTGATCAAGTCAAAATGTTCTCCTACAATGTTTTGATCTCATCTAATTTCGTAGTCCTCTATATTGACAATACAAACTAAAACATTTATCAATCCTTATGTTCTTGTACACATGTAAATAATGCTTATTTAAGGATTCATTAATGGGTAGTTATGTGTTTGTGTTTGCTCAATTGATTTCTTAATTATATACATCAAAAAACATTGTAGTTTATGGTTTAATCTGTTTGTGGAAATAGTAAGAAAAGTACAAGTAAAATATATTAATAACAATTAGTACAAAATACATTAGGATAGCATATTAATTAAGTAAGGAGTTTGATCTATGAAAATAATATTTCATACAATTTTATACTTTTTCTTAATATAACTTCACTTGTGTTGAAATTTGGTACTTTCTTTGTAATGCATATTTCATTATGCAAGTCTTATATTGAGATAAGATGGTCAGTAGAAGAGGGTTGATGACATATTTCAATAGTTTTGTTGTTGTAGGAAATATGTTGACAACAATGGAAATGGGTTTATCTCCAATTTTGTGAGGAATGCTTGCATTTTACTAACTAGATTTTATTTCACAGTTTTTCTTGTCTTTATATTATAATTAATCTACAATCAACCATGATTTTTCTCACTAGGACGTTCATGCACTAACAAGAGCCATCAGAGCGTTTGGTTGACAATGGAATGAATATCGGTTATGAGTATATGATCCTTAAATAAGGGACTTATGTCCCACTCAATTCGCCAACATGCATCGTCTATGGAAGTTTGTTGGTGATCTCTCTCTCAATATTGTACAGAGAGCCCTATCTTCAAAAGGCCACTAGGCCTCTATCCCTCTGTCATGTACAAGGATATGTGTTCTTCTGATGGTTGCAAGGCTTGTTCTTGGGTATAACCTATATGAAAATAACTAACTAATACACTCTCTATGTTATATCCCTCAGCAAGCATGTGAGGATGGAATGTTTGTTGGCTTCAAATCTTGTTTATGTTGCTAAGGTGCCAAGACCAATGCTTAGGGAAACATTCGAGTGGATTGTGCTTCAATTGCTAGAAAAAAAAATATGTACACCTCTACTACCTCCACAACTCAGCTTTAGGAAGATTCAAACTACAATCTTGAATGTTAGTCCAAACCGAGTGATTAAATGCATCTTGTAAGTAATTGAATAATCTAAACAAAGAAACCTTAAACCAAATAAACAAGAAAACTAGTTCTCCTATGTGCTTCTCATACCATAATTGTTCTTGTTCTTGAAATGAGAAACAAACTCAACTTACTTGATAAGGGCTCTTCATGAGCTTTTGGGGTAGTGGCATGGACTCGAGTTCCTTCTAGATTCACCATGTCTATAAAATCCCATGGATATTATTTTCTCTCTTGAAGATGAAAAACCTCTATCCACACAGAGCTAGAGAGACGTTCCCTAAGCGCATACACCGTCTTAACCTTGTGTTCTAATTTTTGGATGACAAGTGTTTAACGTAAAGTATCTAAGAGGCTATTAAAATCAAGAAGAGTGGCACCATAGACATAGAATTGTTGTGTTCTTATTGTCACCCCAAATTCAATATGCAACTCATCTCTACAAAGCCTATGCCGGGAATACAACTAATGTAGATGCAAAGATTTAGGGTGTTGATGAACCAACTCTTATTATAATACCAATTGTATGGTCTATGGATTGTGACTCTCTCCAATGCCCAACAAAGCTACACCTCTTTTCCTTCTTTCAATTCCAAATATATAATCACAAATATATGGTCTAGAATCAAGCCTCATTTTAAGATGAAACAAGAGAGGCAATAGCAATGCTTCAAATTGGAAAATCGATTCTCAGTGTTGGAGTCAATAAATAGCCAATGGAATCAATGAATGCACTTTTCTTCCATGAACAAGGAAATAACATCCTTCAAGTATACAAAAGGAGAATGCTATGACATTTACAAAGGAGTGTTGTTTGTGCACTTTAATTGTAAACCCAACCTTGTATTAACAATTTCCTGAATGGTTTATTAATCAAGTGTAGTCCAATAAACACCCGTCCATTAAGGAGAGACGAATTTAGCTAGTAGTGAATAAATCAACCCAATCATAGAGAAGTCGACTCAAATAGTAGAATCTAGTCTAGAGTGATCGTATAGCACGTGGGAGGGTCATATGGTGTGTGGGTGAAAGAAATCGACCATGCCATAGATGAATTTATGGTCTAGAAAGGGCATACAACCCATGGGAGAAATATTCTACTTAGCCAGCATTGAAATGGCAACCTAGAGGGAGTTAAAAACTCTGAGGAAAGAAGAAATTTCCCAGGTAGGTAGGTCAATGGCCTCAATAATTTTGTGTAGTTGGTAATGAGGAACATACTTAGAAGTTTTAACCAAACAATTGCAATAGGAAAATATTGAGAGACATCGATCTCTACTTAGAGTGGAATGGACGACATGTGTCATATAGTTGTTGAGATCCACAAAATTCTAGGTGAAATCGATTTCCAATCCATAACTATCCTATTTATAGTGAAAAATCATCATGAACCCATTAGCAAGACTACATGCAACATTTCTAATATAGATAAAACACCAAATAATTCACACAAATATTTTTTTCCATAAACATAAATAAATATCCAAAGCATTCAAGACACAATGGACACCATTGTTACCCTGGAAACCCAAATGGGAAAACCAACTTTCAATGGGAGATCAATTTTTCATTTCAGTAATATCTGGTACAATGTAGCTCTTGGATCTCTACCCATATTCCTCTCTTGGCCAAACAAATTCCCTCTGAGAGGGAAAATAATGGAATAAATAGAGAGATTTGGAGGGGAAGGGGAAGGCCAATAGGAACGACCCTTTATTTCACATTCCTTATCTTTATCTCCTATTCTATTTTTTTCTTTTCATTTAATCTGCTATTGATTTTCATATTTTGTAACCTTTATAAATTGTTGAATTGGATTGAATGTAATGAGACTTACAACCATTCATTGGTTTGAATTCATTTCATATCACACCTCTCCATTGAGTATTTTTGGTCTCCAAAATCTCAAAGGAAACCAATCTAGATCAATGTTATTTCTATGTACTTCTCTGGAACATGGATCTGACTCTAGCTCCTAGCTATAGATTTGAATCTATCTCTAGATTCAACTCATGGATCTAGATATTGGTTCTTTTCTTGGCTATGGCTTTGGATATGGTTCTATCTCACTTGTTCCCGCAATATAGAAGTCTTCTCACTGAATATCAACACTCTGCAATCTCCAGATCCAAACTCCACAATCAATAGTCATTCCCATATCTCTCTCAAACTTGGATACATTCCATCTTGGTAGTCAATGAATCCAAGTCGAGTGTTGGTTTTTTTAGGGTAACCCCATCACACTATACCATCATGTAAAAAAATCCACAAGGGATGTGTGGTTTGTGTTCTCTTGCTAGTATCAATTGTTTCCCATAATGGAAACAACTCTCTATTGTTTTCACATGCTTAAAAACACATTATGGAGTTTCAATAAATCCCCTAGTTTCGTTGACCTCCATTCACCAATCTCTAGCACATCTCCAATAAGGGGTTCTTCAGATGCAATATAAAAAATATTTATATTGTGCCTACCCTTGGTAGAAACCTATTGTCCATATTGTTAGTGTCACTTACTTCTTTTGTTTCTTTAGCTTCTTCTCCTTAGAATGGGGATGCAGGAAACTCTTCGTCTTCTTCAATATTCACTCTCCACACTCGTCTCTTGGTTGCACTATTTCTGGGATGAATCTGTGGACAAAGTTGCCAACACTTTTCTTCCCAATGTCCACTCAACTTGCAGTGGTGGAAAAACTTCTTGGTGCTACATGGACTGCTTGACATGCCTTTCTTCTCCATGTACCTTTGAGTTTGTTGTTGTATTAGGAAAGACTTATTGTCCTTATTCCTCTGAAAACATTCAATCTTGTGGAAAGGATTGCTTCTCCCAAAAAGATGCCCCAAGATGGCCTTTCTTCTTGCAAAATGAGCAAGACTCTAAGTGTCAATAAATGAAAAATCTATGGCCTTTCTTCCTACAACAATGAAAAACAAGGGATGCCCTATTTGATGCATGCCTCTTAGTTTTCTTCTTCACCTTACCCTAGTTGATTGGCATGCCACTTATTCTAAGTGTTGGTGTAGGCTGAGTACTTGAGCTCTTCTTATCATTTCCCTTCTTCAATATACCACAAGAAAGTTGAGGTGGTAGTGGGATACCACCTTCATGCACTGCTTCTCTTTCTTCTAATGAGCAGGACAAATTTTCCGTGTCTTCTTCCTCCACAAAAGAATTCTTCATGGTCATGGTATTTTCCCTCTGTCATTGAAGCCTGAAACTTCATGCTTGACCAACGATGTAGCTAAAATGAATCTTAGGATGTCTTGTTTTCTCCTATCTATCCCTTGTCCATCATGTCCCATCTATGCTAACAATTTTGAACTAATTACCCTAGTATTATTTTCAAATTCACCAAAATTCTATTGAGAAAAGTCTAAGGAAGGTGATCTTACCAAAGTTGTCTTGGTCAAGGTGTTGGCTTTGGTAGTGGCAATGGAAATTTTCCTTGCTTCCTTGGTCTCTAGGAAAATTTCTTGGAGCTTTTCTAAGGCCTCCTCCTTCTCTACCAACTCTTGTTGCAACTTCTCCATCATTTGAGTGATCCGTTGTTCTTGCTAGTTATCCAACTGAATTAACTTCTCTCCCAAGTGTACAAGCTAAACTTTCTGCTTGTCCCAATCTACCATGACGACAATGAGGGAGTCTTGGTGTTCATTAAAATGATTCTTTAGTAGTGGCAACAACCTTTTAGAGCTCTCAAGGTTCTTCTCCATATACACCATCCCCTAGTTGAACATTTGGACCTTCTCTTTCAAGCAGTTGTTCTCTTCTTGAATTAGAACATTGTTGGCCCTTAATTCCTCCAACCTCTCTCTATTTTCTTTACCCATGCTGAGGTCTACAATGTTCTAACAATTGCGTCATGGTCAAGGATTCAACTTCTTTGATACAATATGATCCGTAAATGAGGGACTAATATATTGCTCACTTCACCAACACACATCATCTGTAGAAGTTTGGTGTTGGTCTATCTCTCAACCTTGTACAGAGAGCTCTATCTTCAAAGAGGCCACTAGGCCTCTATACCTCTTCCCTGTACAATAATATTTGTTCTTTTGATGGATATGAGGCATGTTCTTGGGTGTAACCTATATGCAAAAATCCAACTACTACTCCCTCTATGCCATATCCCTCAGCAAGCACATGAGGATGGAATGTTTGTTGGTTTCAAAGCCTAGTTTTGTTGCTAAGGTGACAATGCCAATGCTCAAGGATAAATTCGAGTGGATTGTTCTTCAATTTCCAACAAGACAATATGTACATTGCTACTACCTCCACAACTCATCTTTAGAAATATCCAAACTATGATCTTGAATTTCATTCCAAACCCGATGATTAACTACATCTTGTAAGTAATTGAATAATCTAAATAGAAATATCCTTAAAACCAGATAGATAAGAAAGTTAATTCTCCTATGTACTTGTCACACAAAACCATATTAGAAGGTTAATGAAAGATAACCTACTTCTTCTAGTTCCTAGGTTTTGTTCTTTTTCTTGAAATGAGAAACAAACTCAACATACTTGATAAGGGCTCTTCGTGAGCTTTCTAGGTAGTGGCATGGACTACAATGTCTTCTAGCTTCACCCTTTTCTACAAAATTCCATGGAGACCATTCTCTCTCTTGATGGTGAACAACCTCTATTCATGTAGGGTTAGAGAGACATTCCCTAATCTCATATTTCCTTTTAACCTCGTGTTCTGATTGTTGGATGACAAGTGTTTGATGTGAGGTATCTAAGAGGCCATTAAAATCAATAATCTTGTCAATGTCGACATAGTCTTGTTTTGTTATTCTTGCCACCCCAAATATGCTAATCATCTCTACAAAATCCTATGTTGGGAATACAAGTGACGTAGACGCCAAGAATGAGAGAACCGATGAACCAGTTCTTATTCTAATACCAATTTTATGGTTTCTGGATTGCAACTCTTGCCAATGCCCAACAAAGTTACATCTCTTGTTCTTCTTTCTATTCCAACCAATTAAGAGTTGTCA
>ML778782.1:433281-456003 GCA_009831015.1 Picea engelmannii | reverse complement strand
TATATATATATATATATATATATATATATATATATATATATATATATATATATAGTTCATCCAACATTTCATTCTCATTTATAGGAAATAAACAATCACAAAGCTATGGTCCAGAATGAAGCCTCATTTCAACATGAAACAAGAGAGGCATGAGTAATGATTAAAATGGGAAAATTGATTATCGGTGTTGGAGTCGATAAATAGCCAAGGGAATCAATGAATGGACCTCGCTTCCATGAATAAGGAAAGATCAACTTTCAAGTAAACAAAAGGAGAATGCTACAACATTTACAAATGATAATTGTTTGTGATCTGTAAACTGTTGTGGATATTCCACTAGAACAATTCATCACAATAGATATTATAATATTATTAAATCTTAGATTATTCAATTTTATTTCCTTAGATCCTAGATTAATTATTACTAGCGTATTGCTCATATTTATGAAAAGGACTGACTATGAAAATGAAAGAATAGGAACATATACACACCATCCACACAATTGAACACAAGATGTATCCTGGGAAACCCGATATGGGAGAAAACCCATCTAGAAGGTGAGGCATATGCTTTTCTCTCTTTTCTTCAGTTATGAAAATGAAAATACAAAGAAAGAGGCACTCACTATGGAGTTTCCTATGAATTTGTGTCCATAATGGATACTACAGACTCTTCTTCGTACCTATTTTATGTTATCAAATCCCACTCCTTGGATGCTCTGCTCAACTATGGAAAAAGTACAATAAAAAAAAATGGAACCCCTTCTCTTCTTAACAGCCTGATAGTCATCTAGGGTTAGGGTTTTTTCATCCTCAACCCTCAATTAGTGATAAGGATTTGGACCTTATAGAATCTTCTTTAAATTATAAACATGGTTATCCCACATGTGTGAATAATGGGGGCCAACATGGAATCCACCCGTACCATGGTGGTCAACAAGGTAGGTCAACTTGCGAGAGACATAACTTCTACATACAAAATCTGATTGGGGTGATTTTTGCACTGTTGGAAAGGTCTCAATTTGTAGAATAGCATCAAGGAGTTGTGAGATGTGATGGAAAAGGTTTGACCCCAAAAAATGTCATTTGACTCCTCAAAATGGATTTGAAAGGCTTTGAACCCGAAATCTCCAAACTAGGACCTACCACTAAAATGCGCCCTACAAGCCAATTATTCCAATTTTTCCACCTAAAAAGTACCAAGATAGATGAAAAGTTATATAATGATCCATTCTAGATCAATTCATGTGCTTTAATTGCAAACCCATCCCTATATTAACAATTGCATGAATGGTTTATGAATCAAGTGCAGTCCAGTAAACAAACATCCATTAAGGGAAGATGAAATCAAATAATAGTGACTAAATCAATCCAGGCACAGAGAAATCGACCAAGGAAATAAAATCCAGTCTAGAGCAGTCATACGGCACGTTAGAGGGTCGTATGATGTGTGGGTGAAGGAAATCGACCATTGTAGAGATGAATTTATAGTTTCAAAAAGGTGTACAACCCAAGGGAGTGAGAGTCTACTAAGCCAACGTTGAAATCATGACCTGGAGGGATTGAATGGCTTTGAGGAAAGATAAAATCACCCAGGCATGTAGGCCAATGAACTCAATAATTTTTTCTAGATGGTAATGAAGAGAATAATTAAAAGTTTTAACCAAACAATCACAACAAACAAATCTTGAGATCCATTGATATCTATGCATAGTGGAATGGATAGCGGGTGTTGTATAATTATTGTGATCCAAAAAATGCTAAGAGAAATCGATTTACAATTCATAACTATCTAAATTACAATGGAAATTCATCATGAACCCATTAGCAAGATTATGGGCATCATTTATAATATAGAGAAAACACCAAATAATTCACACAGGTTTTTTTCACAAACATATAGAAATATCCAAACCATTCGAGACATAATGGACACCATGTTTACCCTAGAAACCCAAGTGGGAAAATCAACTTCGAATGGGGGCTCATTTTTTCATTTCGGTAATATCTGGTACAATGCAATTCTTGGATCTCCATCCATCTTCCTCTCTTGTCCTACACAAATCCATTTGAGAGGTAAAGCAATGGAAGAAATAAGGAGAGATGGGGGGTAAGGAGAAGGCCAACAAGCATGACCCTTCATTTCCCATTCCTTGGCCTT
Organism: Picea engelmannii; assembly: GCA_009831015.1. Lineage (NCBI taxonomy): Eukaryota > Viridiplantae > Streptophyta > Pinopsida > Pinales > Pinaceae > Picea > Picea engelmannii. Next base: position 453,842 of record ML778782.1, on the reverse strand, counting down.
CTCTCCTATTCTATTTTTTTCTTTTCATTTAATTCACTATTTTTTTTTTATCTTTTGTCTTATTCACTTTTACATTTGCATTGATTTTCATAGTTTTCTAGCATTCATAAATTGTCGAATTGGATTTCAAGTACTTAGTCTTACAACCATGTGTTGGTTCAAATCTATTTCAAATCAGTATATGATGGAGTATAAAAGGTTACCGGAGAAGTTTGTAAGTAGCTATGTTGTTTTTTATCCCCAATTTTTTAAATATTGGAACAATAAAAGACTTCTAACTATATATAAACTTTGTTATGACAAACCTTGTATAAAACAAAGTATGGAGTGGATTCAACAAAATATTTCATTGTAGTTGGCACAAAGCAATGATCCAAAACAGTGTGTATCGCTCATGAAGTAATGATTGCTATGGTACATTTACCACTTTCTCCAAATCACATATATCTAAACCAACAATGATATATTAGTAAAAAAAATAATCTTCACAATCATATATATTATAGTGCAAATATCGATGTACTCATAATTACACTTGATTTCTATGTTTGCAAATAGAAAATCAAGATCTTGAGAATCAATCTTATCAACATAAGATAGCAACTAATGCAAGTATGGCATCCACAAGTGATGAATAAATGAGTCTTATAAGTAGATCAAGTAATTAAAGAAACTCAAGTGATGAATGCAAAATATAAACAAATGTTATAATTTTTTTCATTTTGGGATGTTTGTCAAAGCATAATTGTATATTTGTGTAAAAATTCAATATTTTGTTTATCACTAGCCTGTCCCATCCCATTTTATATGATAAGGTTACCAATATTGTAAGAATAATATTTTAATCAAGATATTCTCCATTAACATGATAGGGTTACCAATATTGAAAAAATAATATTTTGATCAAGATATTCTCCATTAACATGATAGGGTTTTTCAGTCTTAAATACTATGATGAGGTTTCTTACTTAATTGGAGTTTTTTTCTAACATGTTACATTGGTGATTAAATATATGCATACATTATTACAATGAAAAAGTGAGGTCGTTTCATTAATTTTATTGATTTTATTACACAATGCAATACATTTATGTAATTATTAAATCAAAACATGGTAAGTAACATATAAAAATTAATATTATATAATAATGATTTAATTTTTGAATTATTATTTGATATTTTATAAAAATCAACAAAAATACTTATATGCATTTATGGACCTGAAAAATATTGTATAGTGCATCATGGGTTGTCTCACAAAAAATACACCAATGCTCTTGTCTCTAGTTTACTCACTAATGCCATTATTGTTATTGTATGCGTTGGTGCTCTTATCGCTATTGATGCATCGATGCTCTTGTCACTATTTTATGCATAGGTACTCTTATCATGATTGTATGCATTAGTGCTTGTAATTATATAACACACCAGTGCACTATAAAAGAAAAGCATTGGTGCACCTCATATTGATATTTTCACAATCCATGCATCTTATATTTACAAATGCAATGATACACTTTATATTATTGTATGCACCAAGGCTCCATACATTAATGTGTGCATTGTGTGTGCATTGATATGCCTATTGAGAATATGAACATTGTTACACCTCAACATTATGGCTTTAACCGCCATTATGCTAGTGACATGGTAGTACCCACAACCCTATAACACACCATTACACTTGGATATATACTACATTGATGCCTACAAGTAACCTCCACAAAAACCTCTGAAATTATTAGTGAAGGTTTTCTTGAGAGATTTTCCAAATTTTGTAACACTTAAAACCTAAAAACCTAAAAAAAAAAACATATTTTCCTTGTAGTGTAAAAAAACAAACAAAATTGAATTAGATTAAATTGAAAATACTCATTTTGCTTCAATATTATTGATATTATTCTTCAATATTATTGGACAACAAAGTTAATCCTTATTCTTCAACTAACAATTAACAATATATGTTCTTGGGAAATGTTTTAGATAACAAACTCATGCATTGCATTCTTTCTAAAGTGATGATAAATGTTTTGGCTTGATAAATGTGAGATTCTCAAGAACTGTCAATGCATGAAAATACAATGACTCATTTATTCCATTAGTTGCACCTTATTAAGCTGACATGTGTGATGTAAAGTTTCCCTTGCATTACTAGATCCTTTCGATCTCCACATCCTCAATCTCATATTCTACTATGAAGGTTAGGGAATTTCAACCAAAGTGACTAAGGTGATGCTTGATTATCTTGAAGTGGAGATCATGATTACTCTTAAACATTGATACAAATAATACAAATACCCTAATATTTTCCACCTCTTAACTATCATCATCCTTACTATTTTTGTGATGCCATCAACTATTAATCCTCTTCTCAAAGAATTGGGCTCGTTTGACATCAAGTGAGTTCTCCTCAATTATTTTGGCTCCTCTACTATGAAGGAAGAGGACCATGAATATTATATTTTATAGTATTCCATGTCTTCCTTCTTTCATTTACAAATACTTATTACAAGGGTTTTTATCACCTTCGTAACCCTTATCTTGTATACTACCACTCTTTGTATCTTATTACTTTTCAAGCTTATTGGCTCTATTTGGTGACCCATTTCCCAAGCTTCCTTTTTTGTGGTGTACTTGGGAGATCCTTTTGTGCATATTGCCATTGTATGGAGGTATGATCATGCATTTGTTATTGCATTTTCTTTATTTCTCATCAATATGTTTTAGGCCTTTTTTAATGATATTTTGAGTTGAGATTTGACTCCATTTTTTTTACAATGAAATATGTAACCAAGGATTACAATCATCCGCACCACGAGTGATTGATCCACGTTTTTATCTCTATAATTCTTGGCTCAATATTTCCATCCACGAGTCATATCGAGCATTTTAACCATGACTCAAACCTGAATTGAACCACCCCTATATCACCGAGCTAACACCTTCGCAATGCAAGACGACTATCATTTGACCATTTAAAACTTATACCCATCAACATGTTAGGTATCATTCTATTGATTTTAGAGGCATATATTTTCCTATTGAAGCTGTCATAACTTTCACGAAAAACGCATTAGGTTTTTTCCTTATTGGGTTATCTTATTCAAGATCCATCAAAGTGGATCAAGGAAGAGAAATGTATGCACTCATTTGTAGGATTTAGTTGTATTTTCGAGAAACTTACAAGGATATTTCATTGAATTTTCTCCATATTCCATTTGTTATGTTGTAGGTTAGCCAAGACTAGCAAGGAAGTGCACAGATTGCATTTAATGGCTCATGGACATCATAAGGGTTTTTCATTTATTTGTATGCCATTTTTTGTTGTTCACCTAGCTTATCCATGTTCATATTAGTCTTTGTATAGTTTGTGTTGTATTGTATGCACAAGGTAGTGGTGGCTAGCATTTCATTAATGACTATGGGGAGAGAGGAATATATCACATTTCCATTGTTTGACAATGTCCATGTAAATAATGAGGTAATTTGTGGTTTGTTTATTTATGTTTGTCCAATTTGTTGGTTTTCACCATATTTGTTGATTGTTTTTAGGTTTATTACGGTTAACTATGGAAAAGAGTGACCATGCACAATCACACATGAGATTTAGAGTGGTATGATTTTTCTTCTTTCATCTCAATAATGTTAATTTTCTTGGTTGTAGTAAGATTTTTAGATGAACAAGATTTTCAATATGCATATTTTTTTAAAGAACTTCAAGGACAAGAATATTATAAGTTGTATCTATGATTATGATGTATTTTGAGATCACCCATGGTATAATTGAAATGAAACATTTTAAAGATATTATATAAATCATATCTTATTTGTTAATACATAGTATAGATGTTGGTATACAGAGTTCATTTTAATATATAATTCAATAACTCAATGTTACATTGTAATTGCCCTATAACTTTTATAATTATTCTATATTTTTTTTATAGTTTATTCATCACATTATTTAATTTAACTAAAAATAATATGCATTTTATAGCGGTGGTAGGTGTGAGAGGGATTCTCTACAATATCAGAGGAAAACTTGTTGCTACTTACACTTGGGGTAGTGGTCAAGCTTCAAACAATTAAGATAAGGATATATGAACTCTTTCATGGCAATTTTTTGGCCAAAGAAGCCAAGGTCAATGCATTGACAGTCATTGGGGATTCCATGGTGGTTATCAAATCAATACTAGGGAAAAAATGCACCATTGGATAGCAAACTTGCAGTCACCATTTCTTGAATAAAAAAAGAGGTGAACCCCTTCACCAAATCTTCATACTGCCATGTGAAGTGAGACTTGAACCCTATGGAAAATATCTAGGATAATAAGGCCATTGAACTCAACGTTGATGATTATATGAAAAATGGGGGGCATTATAGTTGTAGTAACCCATAAGGTTGATATGGTATGGAACATCAATCAACACTCAACATTAAACTTTCTGATGAACCAATAGTTAGCACATCAACTCGTTTGTATCAGGATGGGCGTATCAAGGACAACCCCAAGTATCCACAGTGTTACAGATAAATTCCCCTATGGCTATGGGTTAAATCCACCACAAAGTGATGGATTTTAAAGAGTGAACCTAATCCCATAATTGAAACCAAGAAATATTGTAACTAACTTGAATAACTAACTATCATTAAGAAAGAATGAAGAATACCAGGTTCCCTACATTCGATGATGATCCCATGGTTGAAAACCTTTCTCTTCAATGATCCTTCCAAATTGTCCCTTTGATATCGTGCAAGACAATCAAGTTGAAAACTACAAAGGGGGTAGTTATATGATAACTAACTCCCACAAAAATGATTGAAAGTAAAGAAAATAGATCAATTAGTGTTCTAAGAATTTGAATGCTTAAACATAAACATCATGCATTGAAACAAAAATAATCGATGGGAAAGAGGTCTCTTTATTGATGAATAGTAAGACAAAGGTAGTTACCACCTGTATCTAGTGTGGAATTGCTCTAGAACCAGACTTCAAGTCCCTCCACCCAGGCTATTGACCATAGATAGTACCTATGAATCCAATGCTCATGCAATTCCAAAGAAGATTAAAGGATTCTTCTTGACCAGATATGTGGAGCAAGGAAGGATGGAAATAAGGGTTTTCAGGTCTAAGGGGATAAATCAACAACAAGGGAATAGGGTCTTGCAGATGAGGAGAGAAAATGAAAACATTGTGTTGCTTCAAGTATGAATCTCCTCTCCTCTAGTCTTAGGCTCATTTCATACCCTCTACAAGTGTTTGAAGTGGTTATAAAAAGTTGTGTACAAGCAATAGGGGGTCAAGAACTGGGGGAACCCGTGAACCCATCCTAAAAATACATAAAATATTATTTTTTAACCAAATTAAGGTGTACGCGCCCTGCAATGGAGTAACATGCATATGTATGCTCCTTGCATAGCTGGTAGGGCACATATATGTCAAAAAATCATCTTTTTTTATGAATTGAAAGGAGGAAAAGGGGATTAATGTCTACAAGTGGGAAAGGGAAAGGCCAATCATGTCATCAATGCATGTGGTGGAAATTGTTTCTATAACACACAACATGTGAGCAATTGTCATTTATCTAGTAAATGAATTCCTTCTTGTTAATTATCATTGGCTATGTGGGATAATGGAGAATTCGAGCACAATAATTAGGCACGGAAGTAGCCTAAAATTGGAGGTGACCAACCCCTGGTCAATGTTAGCTCTTCTCTTGGACTGCTTGTTGATAATGGTTTCAAATTTATGAATTGGGGATTTTTCCATAAGAAGGTGGGAAAGGTAGAAGGTATGGATTATGGTAAAGGTGGATGTTGCTCTTCTAGTTGGAAACTTTCACTGATTTACAAGTCTAGTTTCTTTTTTTGTTTGGTTCTTCTTCTTTGTTTGATCATTCCTGGGATTCTCTCCATCATAACATTGTGAGAAAAGGTTTGGTTTTGGTCTTTATTTTTTATTTAAGTTTCAAAGTGAGTGCAAGGTTTATGGTGACTTATCCTATGTTCAATTGGGTAGAGACATTTACTTTGGCTCCATCATTTCCTGTATGGCCTGGTTAGTAGATATATAAAGCATGGATCATAGAGACATTTTGAAATTAAGGAGAATTATTAGAAGGCGTGAAGAAAGCATCTAGTCCAAAAAGAGATTGATGTTCTCAGTGACAATGAAGGTTCATGAAAACGAGCACCATTGTGTCTCTCAACATGCCAATACCATGATTTTATTGTTCCATCAAAAGAAGAGGATTGATGTATTAGAAGCCGAACATACTATGTTGTGGAATCTATCCCTAAATATTCTTTGCAAAGACTCCTTTTCCACAGCCTCAAACAACAAGGTATTAGATACTTATACTCAAGCCAATCTCAGAGAAGATGCAATGGTTCACCAACTGAAGGAATCAATGGATATTGAATAACATAACTTCCCCCCTCATATGTTGGCCAAGAGGAAGCAAATAGGAACCATATTTTTCATTAATTTCTATGTTTTTAAGTGTCATTAGGATCCTAAGTGTTTTTTTCAAATATATTACACGCGGGAAAACTTGGAATGTATACCATATAGTCTATTGTGAGCTTCTTATTGTAGCAACAAAGAAATACTTATTTTATATTGGGAAATACTGGAAATTCTTGTGTACTTATTGTTAGCCTAACTACAACCTTTATTATGATATAAACAAAAAATGTTATGGTTTAAAAAAATCATTTTATTATTATTTTTTACCCCGAAGTGGAAATTTTTATTATATCACACACACACACACACACACACACACACACACACACACACACACACACACACACACACACACACACACATATATGATATAATAAAAAAATGTTATGGTTTAAAAAAAAATCATTTATTATTATTTTTTAAACCGAACTAAAAAATTTTCAATATGTGTGTGTGTGTAACATGTTGTGCCAAAGCATCAATGATTACAAAATTTCAAGAGTTTTCCAATACTAAATATTTATGTATCACTAATTACATATATAAAAGAAAATACTGACCTAACATTCCAAGTACTTTTACAAGTGTATTGCCTTATAAATTGTCTTGATATACTAATAATGTAGAAAAACATTCATACTATATTTTATTTGACACTATTTTGGTCTTCCGACTCCTCTACAACTTGTTGGTTATCTTCTTCCTTGATCTCCATTGGAACTTAATTCCTTGTTTCTGCTTCTGCCTCCCCTTCGTGAATGGATCTCTGGGTTCCATTATTGTTGGAGGCTAGAGATAGATTATCCTCTCACTGAGCTAAGATCAGGGACCTTAACCTACCACACTCAACCTCCATAGAATCCAAGCTACCCCTAAAGATGAGAAGAAGATTGGACACAGTTGAATTGTGAGAGTTGCTCAATTGCTCTCGCTCTACCACTTTCTATGTAAGGACCAAGATAGCATTATTGTTGCCTTGGAATATCTCTTCATGCCTTTGCAAAATTCACTTAGTTTCCCATGAGTCCTCCCAGGCCATGACTTCCCCATCTGCAGACTCGGGATCAATGCAAATGTCCTAAACCAAGACTAGAAATAGAGCAGGACCCTTGTCAGGAGGAAGGATCCAATCCACCCAAACTCCCTTCCAGCGCCATAACAGGTCTGAAACTAAGAATAGAATGAGATGAGCAAAACCCCCCTACTCACCTGGACCATTAAAATGTGCAAGAGTTCTCACAGAAATCCCTCCACTTCCACTGCTAATGTTGGATATTCCCTCCACCTCCTATCAACTAAAATAGTACCTTCCTCCAAGTCAACCCTCCACTAGACATCTGATATGCAAGGCAAACTCCAGTTCCCAAAACGAAAAATCCCAAATGCGTCCATTCGAGCATGCTTCTCTAGATTATCAACCATGTCGCCCATCTTTGGAATTAATTGCAGTCTTGCTCACATTCTCTTATTGATCCTCCACCACCTTATAATCACATTAATCCATGTGAGAGCCCATGCCATCTATCCTGTTGATGCCCATAGTGTTTGCTCAAAATTTGAGATGTGACCTACCATTAAATAATTACTAAGGGAGGGGGAGAGTGAGGCTCTCCCCATTTTGAATATTTTGCCTCGATTGGACAGAGGTTGCTAGCTTAGCCAAAGCATCAACTTCCCCATTTAACATTCTCCTAATGTGATAAAAGGAGATATAATCAAACTAAGAGGTGATATGCTTGATCATGGACACTAGACTTCTTAATTGGAGCCCTCCAAGATTTGAATTGAATTTGATCGTCTAAATGATTATCATAGAATCGTCGAAGACCATCAAGGCCTTGATTCTCTATGATTTGGTGACCTATAATCCACACCAAAAGGAGTAGGCCTCGGTTAGATTGTTGGACCCACACCCGATCCCCCAAGCATAGTTAACTAATAAATTCCCCTAGAATCAAGAAGACTCCCACTCGCTCCTACCGCCCCTAAAAAATCATTTTATTATTTAACACTTTTTTTTTTTTTAAATAATTTTAAACACTATTACGTTAATATTTCATACTTTTTTTTTATTTTAAGATGTTATTATTACCCCATATCTTATATCTTGTTGGTTTACGTCATATATGTACATTGCATTCCAAATATTACATATTATCATGCACTTAAAAAAATGATACATTTTAATGTGTAATTTCATATGTTTTATATATTACATGAAGCTAGAGATTAAAGATATTATTTTTATATACAATTTAACAATATATTGTTATATATTAATTTTTGTTATAATATTATCATTATATAAAAAAGTTTTCATGTAGATTTCATATTTAGAGTTTATTCGTTAGAAAAGAAATGGAAATAAATTTGTATGTTAAATTCAAAAAATTAATTAAAGCATTGGAAAATGATAACTATCATTTTTTTTTCCATAAAAAATTGCACTTTATATTTATATTATAAATATAAACTGATTTTTACAAGTGATTCAATACAATCAGATATCTTAAACAAATCAAATGGAACCCCAATCTACTAAGAGACAAAACAGACTTATAATCCCCATTACATATTGCTATATCCACAACATGAGACTAGTCATCCACAATGAAAAGTCTAGTCATAAGACAAGTCCCAGTCATGACAACCAAAAAGAAAAGGATAATATCGCAGTCTACTTATAACCAAAAACCGAGCAGGCATAGACCCCAAACTGAACATCTAGTAAAGATCAAGTGACAAATGAGGACCTCTTGTTCCTCAACACACTGAAAATAGAAAATCTTCCCAGGATCCTTTAGTAACGCCTATTTGGATAGGTTATCTTCCACTTTGTTATCTTCTCTGTATACATGTGCAAATGAAATATTTTGAAATTGTTTAATTAATTCCAATAGTCTATTCTTCCAGCAATCCAAAGATACAACCTAAAGATGACCTTTGTCCCTCAGCCAATCAATAATGACCTTAGAGTCTCCCTGAACATGAATAGCTTGTATGGATAACCGATAAGCCAGAGTGAGGAGGGCCCATGCTCCAAACAGTTTCAGTCGTGTATTCGAACTCGGGCCACAATTGAGAAGACATTTGAAACAACAATGCTCACTGATATTTATCACTCCTCCAGCTCCACTATTCTGTCTCGTTGACATCGTCGCCCCATCAAACCAACCAACCGTGCCCCCCACTACTTGACAGGATAGTCCCTTTCTCCGAGAAACAACAATTAGCTTTACTTTGTAATCCCTCATGGAAAATAATGCACAATGCACCACCTTATGAACTGTTGGAATGCTATCTTCAAAAATTGTCGCATTCCTTTCCTGCCATATAAACCAACAAATATGCGTTGGCAATGATGAATGTAATATGTTTTGTTTTATCCACATATTAAAGCAATCCGCTAAAGAGTTACCAGCCCAGGAACCCAAGAAGTTTATGTATAATTGTGCCTTCCCCCAAATAGCCAATGTGAAGGCGCAGTAAAAAAGTAAATGTTGGGTAGTTTCACATTCCTTCTTGCAAAGAATGCAGCAGCTCGGACCAATGAAACCTCTACGTTGAAGAATTTCCCGTGATAGAATTCAATTCTTGACCACTAACCATATGAAGATCTTAATTTTCAGGGAGCAGTCTCAGGACCATAATGCCTTCCTCCATCCATGAATGGTATTGATACATTTTTTATTTTCCATTGCCAAATATACATTCTTAACCGAAATTTTCCCTGACCGGTCTCCGCCCGTCCAAATCAATGCATCTGGTTTATCTTGCAGAAGCACCTCTGAATTTATAAGAGCACATATAAATGATTGCCATTCTGAATAAAGGGACCCTTCTAGTTCCAGTTCCTCTCCTATTAGCCAATTTGAACAAACCATCCCCACTCGTGGTTCACAATTTGCCTGGTATAAGTAGTAAACACCTTTCCATTTAATGGATTGGATCAACTCATATGACAAAATAGTCGTTAAACCCATGCCCAAGATGTGATCCTTGCCGATCAGAATAGAATGAATTGACCCCGAGCTCCATACTAACCAATGCATGAGGAGGTGAAAATATTTGATTAAATAAATCTAGGTCTGTGATCTTATTACCTCTGAAATGTTTACAGTACGAAACCACCTCTCCACAAATACAAAGGGGAGATATTTAGTTTTTAAAACCCAATGCCATAAGGCTTCCTACATCAAGGCCCTCCAAAGAGTATTAGTCGTCATTACTCTACTGAAGCAGTAAAGGTTCCTCAAGCCCCATCCCCCAAATTTTTTTGGGCGAGCAATAAGTTGCTAGTTACAAAGGTGGAAACTCTTTTTATTTTTACATCTCGTCCAAAGGAAACTAAAAACTAGTTGACGAATCCTTTGGAGAATCATAGTTGGCATATTTGTCAAAGCCAACCAGTAGACTGGTTGACTTTCAAGTACGGATTTAATCAAAACTAATTGTCCACCGATGGACAACCAACGATTACACCCGTGTCTTATCCTCTTTTCATATTTATCTAACAGCCAAAGCCAATCTTCAGTTTTGTACCCGCCAATCTTTAAAAAGTATCCAAGATACCTGAAACCATCTGAAAGATCATGAAATTGATAATGAAAATAAGTTTTTAATACATCCAGGACCTACTTCCGCACACCATATTGGAGGAATGTAGTTTTTTGAGCATTAATTTGAAGGTCAGATGCTCTACAGAACAATATCAATACCCAGCTAATTTCCTCCCATTCCTTAATGGAGTCTTTTGTCATAATAAGGATATCATATACACACAATAGATGGAGGATCTTAATAAACCTAGATACCTTTATGCCTGACAGTAATCCATCCACTTGACTTATTTTAAGATCCAGGCTCAAGCCTTCCATAATTAAGATAAATAACAAGGGCGACAGTGGGTAGCCCTGTCTGAGCCCCCTTCCACGGTGAACGAATTTTGAAAGCTCTCAATTGATTAAAACTGCAAATGTTGCAGATGTAATACATCTCACAATCCATTTATTCGTCAGCATCCCAAAGCCACATTGGAGTAATACCAGTCTGAGAAAATCCCAACTAATACAGTCATAGGCTTTTTTTAAGTCAATCTTTAGAATTAATGCCTGAAGCTTTTTTTCTCTGATGTTGTGAAGGCACTCTTGGGAATTTCCAATTGCATATATGATTTGTATTCCCTTCAAGAAGACGAATTTCTCCTATGATAATGTGTGCAACGAAATCGGTCTGATTCTTTTAGCAATAATTTTTGAAATTATCTTATAGTAGAGATTGCATAAAGAAATCGGGCAGAAGTATCCAAATGTAGTAGGGCCATTTGCCTTCGAAATAAGAGCAATAAAAGTCAAATTTAGAGTCATGTTTACCTCACCCTTGAGATGAACTTCTTTAATAGCTTCCAGCAAGTCTTTGGCAATCAAGTCATAAAAAGATATGTAAAGTTCAATAGTCCACCCGTCAGGGCCCGTGATTTTTTCTTTGGCAAAGCCTTTTAGTAATTCTAACACTTCTTCCTTTGTAACATCTTTTTCAAGAATGATGATATCCTCATCTGAAACCAATATAGGATACAATCTCACTGATTCAACCTGGTCCACAATCGAATTCTAAGTCGATTCTTGATAAAAAGAACTGAAGAACCTCTTTGCTTCCATCTTTATTGCCTCCTAGCCATGATGTACCTGGTCTTGTTCATCTTTTATTTCCCATAAATGTTTTTTGTTGCATCTGTGACTAGCAAAGTTATGGAAATACTTAGTATTTTTATCCCCACACTGGATCCACGTGGCCCTGCTCTTCAAGCGCCAACGTTCCTCCTCTTTCATCAACAACTTGTTTCGTTTAGATTCTAGTTGTTTCAGATGCGTATCTAAATTAGTGTTATGACCAATGCCTAAGCCTTGTTTTATATGCTGTGCGATTTCAACTTCTAACTTTTCATAGGATTTGAATTCCTTGATCTTCTTTTCTTCAAGCCACTTCTTAACCCAGGCTTTTAGCTTAATTAGCTTCATTGCAAATCTTCTTTGAGCTCCCTCGTCTCCAATTTCCTGATGCTTTCACCACACATACCTGACTACATCTCCAAAAGACTCATCATGCATACATGCAAGGTTGAATTTGAAAGGATAAGCAATGTTCTTATGTCCATAATCCATTTGAAAAATCATTGGTGCATGATCTGAAATAAACGGGAGTTCCACCCACGATATGTACCTAGTTGAGTCACTGAGAAGAGTTTCTGATGCATACACTCTATCCAATCTTTTTTGTATCCCTTGTCCCCCGCTTCTACCATTACGCCATGTTGGCACCAATTCCGTAGGTTGGATATCCACTAAATGATTATTTGCAAACATTTCTTTAAAAAACCAGCCAGTGGATCTATTAATGCCCCTGCTCCCCATACTTCATTTGAGCTAGTAGTAAAATTCAGATCCCCTGCTAGAATGAGAGCATCCATGGATAATAAACCTTTTTCACCCACATTTTCCCAAAAGAGTCTGCGCCCGGAGCACGGTCCATACGCATTTATAAAGCAGATTCTACTATTATCAGGAATATGTATACTCGTCAGCAATATTCCACCTACACTTAGAAAAGGTTGTAGATAAAAAATAATAGGATTCCATGCTACCAGAAGTCCACCCAACTTCCCCACTGAACTAACCGCACTAACCATCCAAGAAGGACAAAGAGAATTTAAAATTTTCCTAGCCTTTTCCTCATCTACTAAAGTTTCTTGGAAAAAAATAATATATGGCTTGGTAGTAACAAGAAGTCTGCATAAAGAAGGAAATTTAAGGGGGTCTCCTACCCCTCTAATGTTCAGGGAGAGGAGGATCATGATTTATCCCTAGCGAGGGATTTCATGCCTCTAAGCACCCCCAGGTCAGATGTTGAAACCGAAAACTGATCAGTAGCTGATGAAGACTGCCATATTTTCTTGCGAGCACTCTGAGTCTTGATTGGGGAAATATCCATCCCTAACCCCTATGAGCAGGCTAAAGATTTCCCCTGTTGGATCCCTATACCAGTCGAGAATCGATTGGTTTCACTGGTAGAAATCCCATGCTGAGCATCCATTCCCCAAAATGTAGGAAGTGGAGTGGGACTTTCAGAGTCTCCAAGGGTTGGAACCAAGGCATCTAAAACGACTTCCAATCCTGGAACCTCCATCTGACCAGACAGGGAAATAGGATTACTATCCAAAGGGCACTGTGACAATGATACAAGTGGAATGGGTAATGCATGGTCAACTGTAGGTGAGTTATGAGGGATATTTTCAGGTGCAAATAGAGTATCTCCATTCTCAGAAAACGCCTTTGTATTTCTACCAACTTCATTAATTGTCACAATATTTAATGAAACAAACTTCTCCAAGACATCTCTTTCCCAAGCTGACAATTTAAAATAAAGGTTGGGACAGTAAGACCGCAACTTACCAATGATCGAGCCCGATATATCGTTGTCTGAGCCAACTTCACATTCCGTCGAGAATGTATCCATCTCGAAATTCTCCTCTTTTCTCATATACAAATCAATATGATGATCTTCCATATTGTCTTCCAACCCCCCAACCCCATTCCAGTTGGAACATTCTTTATGGAGATGTCTCGTTTGTCTACAGTGGGAACATCAGAAAGGTAACCCTTGGTAGTCCATTCGTTGCAACACTGCCTATCCACGCCACTCTAGTTCCAGTGATTCCATTAGACTGGCATGCATATCGATCTCGACCAACACCCTCGCAGCCAGTTTATCTTGTGAACTAAGTCCACTTTCGGCCGAGAAGGTTCACAATGGCCATCATTGCAGTTTTATTCCATAGATTGAGCGGAAGCCCAGGAAGAAAAACCCAGACATGGCGATGGCTAAAATATTTTGTGGTTGGGTCAAAACCCGTGCGCCACCTCTTCATCATTAAACTGCCACCCTCGAAATTCCAGAAGCAAGACAGAATGTGCTCTGCGTCTTCCGGAGATCTGAAGACTAGACCAAACCAACCAAAGGGGAGAGTCCAATACTCCGGCACATAGCCAAGAATAGAGAGACAATGTAGATTCATCCACTCTACAAAGGAGGTTTTTCTCCTTGCCTTATAGGCAAGCCATCCTACTAACGCGCAGAGAGAAAGTTGACAAGTTTCCTCAAGACCAACATCCATCCTGATGACAAGACGACATCTCAGCTTCTTTGGCTTCCAGGCCTTTGTTGCTTTTTTTCTCCACGTATCCTTCACACAAAGAGTCTCATGAGGAGTACTATATGGTTTAGAACCTGACACCTCAATCCCCGGATGAATACCTGACCATGGCCTACCTCCAACAGTATCAGTCCCTTTACCAAAGACTCTCTGAGAATACCCAAGTCCCAGACCATCCGCAGGCTGGTTCGCAGGAAGAAACTTACCAACTTCCGGAATACTCTTTCTCATCACCTTTGTGAAGCTTGGGGGAGATGTTAGTGAATCATTTACTTCATGAGTTAATGACTCATTTAAGTTACCCCCACCACCTGCATGCTTACACAATTTATCAACTGTATTAAATAGGCCTGCACGCTCCCACTCCTCCTCGTCTGCAACGCCCATAAGGGCACTAATCTCAAGTGACTTGATTTGAAGCTATCCCTCCAATCAGCCCTCTGCCAGCACAGTAGGTTAGTCAAATATTTGGCAGTGGGCCAAGCCCCGGGAATAAAGCCACATCAATAAATTTATGACACAATAAATTTGAATCTCAGAATAGATTCACCAAAGTTGTCAGCTCTCCAGCACTAACAACCGAAAAACCACCAAGAAACTAGTTACTAAATGTAGCCATCCGCCATGAAAAACCTCTAACAGGTATTCAAATGTAGCCATCCACCAAAGTTGTCAGCTCTCCAGCACTAACAACCAAAAAACTGCCATTTAACCAAGAAACCAGTTACTAAATGTAGCCATCCGCCATGAAAAACCGCTAACAGGTATTGAAATGTAACCATCCACCAAAGTTGTCAGCTCTCCAACACTAACAACCGAAAAACTGCCATTTAACCAAGAAACCAGTTACTAAATGTAGCCATCCACCATAAAAAAATCACTAATGGGTATTCAAATTGATACTAAAAATAGAGTCTCGCCCTCTCATCCAAGGGATTCTCCAAATGATAACTATCATATTATCATGTATTAAAAAAGACACATTTTCATGTGTAACTTTTATATGTTTATATTATATGAAGCTAGTGTAGAAATTGAGTCTAATTCATATTGTAAATGAGCTTAGAATTCATAGAAAAAATAGATTTGTATATATGTGATGTTTGTGTATATTGTAAAAAGATGTTTGCTATATAAAACAATAGAAGAAGGTCAACTTTAATAAAAAAAATAATTATCTGAAAAGTTAATTATATTTAGATAATTTTATAATTAATTATATAAAAAAATATTAACAAAAACAAAACATTACCAGATATTATTTTCATATATAATTTAATAATATATTATTTTTTATTATAAAAAAAATTCTCTGGAATTCATATTTCTTAGTCTACCGCTCTTTTTGGATCGCTAATATTTTTAAGTTATAAAGAAAATGGAAAAACAAGATTTTGTTGAATTCAAAAGCTTAATCAAGGCATTGGAACCGATTATGAGGTGTTGTCGCTTTTAGATAAATTTTCTAGTTAGAAACAAGTTTCAAACCTAGATAGACTAGTGGATTCAAAATCAAATGGGGAACTTATATGTTCAGTGTATTTATTTGTTTTATTTTATAATTAATTAATTTTTAAAATATTTAATTTCATTATGTTTTTATTTTAAAATGTATTATTAATTTAAATTAAATTAAATTTTTATTTTTATTTATATTATTTTAAATTTGTTTTTAAAAAATTGATGAATGATAATTGAAATTTATTAATACTAATTAATATTATATACATTTACTTTCAATTATTAAATATTAAAAATTGGTCAATGATAATTGAAGTTTTGTAATACGTATTTTAAAAATATGTAAAATTTATTTTTCAATTATTAGATATTAAATAATAACTTTATTTTGTAGTTGCTAGTTTTATAGTATAATGATATAATACAAACAACATGGATTACTATTCAATAAATTTGGTTAGTTATATATCTTTCTTTATTTTATGTTTGATGATTTTTATATGTAACCTAAAAATAAAGATAATAAATTAAATTATGATGATTTAAAAGTGAATTTGTATTTTTATTATATAAAATAATTATTTTAAAAATCCGTGAAATCATGTTAATCACATAGAAAAAATTAATAATTGCATTAAGAATAGTGTAATTAATAATTACATTAAGAATATTGTAAATTAAATTATGATGATTTAAAAGTGAATTTATATTTTTATTATATATATAAAAAAATGTTTTAAATGAAATCATGTTAATCACATTAAAAATTAATAATTACATAAATAGTGGTTAGAAAAAGGCATATAAAGAAAAACAATTGATTTAAAAACAAAGAGATTAGTAGTTGAGAAAAGACATTTAATCAAACATAATAAAGAAAAAGCATGGTTTAAAGCTAAACGAAACTCCAATGTTATGATTACTTTTATTGTAAATTCAATTATAAAGGTGAGGGCTAACTCTCATGACCTCTATAAAAATATGTTGAAAGATCTATTAATTATTGGTAAATAGCTTTTGATAATTATATATGATGTATTATTTTATATATAATTTAAAGATAATAAAAAAATTGTTAGATGACTTAAAAGTGATTTTATATTTTCATTATATAGAAAAAAGTTTTTTATTTAAAAAAATAGATGAAATCATGTTAATAGGGATGCACAAAGATAAGTGGTGGACAAAAGGCATTTAATACAAAAGTTTTAATACATTATAATAAACGGTTTTTTTTTTTGGTTAAAAGAGAAAGTTTAGTGGTTTTTTTCCATCAGAAAATTTCTCAAATATATTTAATATATATGTTGTTTTCAAATGAGATTTCAAATGAGAGTACATAAGTTCAAAATACATTGTTCAAAAGTGGCTTACAGTAATGGATAACATCCATCTTCAAGAGCCTTATTATGATTCACTACAAAATTTCAAAGGGGTACATTGATTTTCAACTGAATTTCTCTATCCCTTTGTAAACTGTCCAAAATAAGAGATGCTTTGGATGTTCCAAAAAATAACTAATATCGATATAACAAAAAGATCCATAGATAATCAACAAAAGTCATAATATGCCAAAGAGGTCCCAAGGACATACACTACTATAAAAATAGCTACATCGTAAGTGGGGGGCCCTCTTGGTCGTTCTGCCATTTGTTGAAGTGGATCCTCTCTTCCAGGACCTGTAGGGCCTTTTTTGAGAGAGTGTCTGCATCCACATTCTCTTCCCTATAAATATGATCAAATTTGATATCTCTGAAGAGTGTAATAAGGATCCTTACCTTCTCCATCCATCCCAAGAGTGATGAAACATGAAGATTACATTTATGATTTATCCAATCCACCACTATCTTTTAATCCCCAAATACTTGAAGCTGATCAATACCAAGTTTGTGAGCTAAAGATAAGCTTGCCCATACTCTGAGTAGTTCAGCCCTGGTATTTGAGCCCATCCCATAATTTAAGGTCCACATGTAGATAGTATTCTCCCCAGTCCTAATGATACCCCCAGCTCTACAAAGTAATCCATTATTTTGTGATGGTCCATCAAACCAACATATGTTTTGCATTATTAAATCATGAGATTTTTTTTTTCTCTTTGGATAATGCAAACTAGTAGTTTGGACCCTCGAAACTAGAGGAGTAGGTGGTTGAAAATAGTGGTAAGTGGGAACCAAGGTGTCAAGGACATCGCCCAAAGAACTCTCCCCAACCTCCGATGTCCTAATCCCCCTAGTATATCTTCCCCACCCCTCAGAAGCGGAAGGGATGCCCCTCGTGCCTAATTTGTGCTCAAAAGAAGCATCAATAGTACCCCCCAAACCCAAACCAATAACATCAAACCCTAGGTTCAAATGTTCCTCCAAATCCTTAGCCGGGCTACAGTGTAAGGTTGGTGCAGGAGGATGTTCACTAGACAGAAGAGTGGATAGCTTTAGATTATATAACTCTAAAGCAGTCAATGACGTGAAGAAATAAGGACAATTTTTTTGTAACTTACCGAGTTAAGTACCCAAAGTCAGTGAAGAACCCGAGTCTTCAACCATCGGGTTCACTTCACCACTCCAAAGTGATTTGACCCCAGGAGAATCACAATAGGCAGTTTTTCGGAGCATGGAAGACTCTGATTCCTCCTTGAACACAAAAATTGGACAGTTTATTTGCAGTGTCTCGTTCTCTGGAATAATGAACACCTGAAGGGGATGCCCAGGTAGTCCATCTTCTGTCCAATAACTCACCCATGCCATTTAATGTCTAAGGCCTCCAGGAGGCCCTTATGTACATCTAGTTCAACCATAACTCTGCCCATCTTCCTATCATTCCCTTTGAGGGCCTCTTCGCCAACAACAAGGAAGCGTCCCAGTTTGTTTCCAATAGTTGTTAAAGCTTTAGCATTTCAAAGCTGTAAAGGAAGCCCTGAGGGTAAAACCCACACATGCATGTGCTAGAAATAATCCGACACAGGGTCAAAACTCACCCTCCAACACTTGAGCATAAGGTTTCCTTCCTTAATGATCCATGTCATGGATAGAACTTTCTCGGAGTCCTTGAGAGTCTTAAAAAGGAAGAAAAACCAACCCCTAGTCAGTGTCACCACCTCTTGTGTATACCCTAGCAACGAGGCCCAAGTAATGTGCACCCAGTCTTCTAAATTTTGTCTAGACTGTGCTTTATATGAAAGCCTCCCAACTAGAGCACGTAGAGCCAAGGAGCAGGTCTCTTCCATACCAATGTCTCCCCCTAAAACCATCCTATGTTTCAGCTTGTTATTTTTCCATGGTCTCGTCCTAAGGCCTTGCCCTTCACCAGGTCTGCAAAGGCCATCTGAGTTCCTTCGACGTGTGTTTCGTAAATATGGTTATGGAAATACTTTAGTCTTACATCAGGCTACACCTTGGCTCGTCCTCTCCACTCCTATGTTGTGTGCTGCAATAATCCCCGAGACAACTCCTAGTTCAAGTGGTATGTTTAGGGAAAAGTGTTTCCCTCTGCTTTCTTGGAATTTGTTCCAGAATTCTTCATCCGAGAAAAATAAACCTTATTTACTCCATAATGCCTCATCCTCCACGTTCATCAAAGTGCTGACCTCAACCTCCATCCATAACCTCTCTAAAAACCACCAATTGCCTCAAAAGATGTCCCTTCAGTACTTAGGTGTAAGCACGTCAACACAAAGTAAGCAGGTTTCTCGGGAGGATGTGACAACAAACCCACAACTCCAATTTTATTTTACAAAACAACCCCCTTGGTACCTACCCACCATTAAGTCATTTAACACAGTGTCCCTTCCTTGTAATATCTATGGGTTAAAGAAAGTAGATCAAGGCCAGGACCATTGACCAATGCACCAGTTCCTGTGAGGCCTCAATTTACATAGAGGGAGTCAGTTCCCTCTTCCTCCATTCCGCCATTCATGTGCATTCCTCTATTCACTGACTCGTTCTTTCTCGAATCTAGAGCCCCTAACCTTTTAACTCAACAAAACTATGGTGATCTCTCTTAATGCTTTTTGAGCACAGAAACAAAATTCTAAAGAATTGCAAGTAATCCCTTACTCTCTTAAGGTCCCATAGACCAATTAGGACGTTAATCATCATCATCATCATCAATATGATATTTAAAATTCAAATAAATAATATTTTAGGTAGACTTTGATAATATCATATTTGACACTATTAATGAAATAAAATACAATTAAATGTAAAATAATAATAATATAAATTTAAATATGTAATTATTTTAATTAGTACTTTGATAAGTATTTGGTTTTATGTATGAAATTAAAGTTAAATATTATTACAAAATATATAGTCTTATTGGTAAGAGTATTAGGAATAGAGTAGACATTATTCTTCTCTTAACGTGCTTTCTTAAGATTTAATATACTTTTATATTATATATATATATATATATATATATAT
>ML778782.1:401477-416085 GCA_009831015.1 Picea engelmannii | reverse complement strand
ATAAAGGAGTTCACCCCTCTTATGGGCTACATCTCCTGGTCCAGCTTCCAATGGATCATTATTATTAATTGCTCAAAAAGTTCTAAAAAACATGTCTTACAATGCTCAAACTGACAAACCGACTGCTCCAATGGCTTCCCAGCGTCCCAAAACCCCTGTCTGGGCTCTTTCGGCACCTCAATCGGTCGAAAAATGAAAAAGTTAGGCTTCCTGGAAGTCTCCCTCTTCAAGCTTGCTGTCTCTGGTTCTACAATTTGCACCCCCCTTGAGTGAACTTGGCTCACACGCTCTTTAAAGCATAAAAACCTGGCACCGAGCGCAACCGTGCCAACGATGCAAACCGTAGGACGGTTAAGGCGCCTCCAGCCCCTAACCGCCTCGGCACCTGGGCGTATGGCGCATGTGACCAAAGGCTGGGCAAAAAGGTGGTTATTTCGTTTGAACCGTGCCAATGGTATAACTCCCACACGATTAAACCACTGGTCAAACCACACGCACACTTAAACTTTGGGTATGGTTCAAACCCCACGCGCATTTTAATACACGGTTTATACCATATATACAATGCAATGTATTTGCAATACATTGCAACATAATGCAATGCAATGCACGCCAAACGGTCAGGCCAATACATATATGTTTGGGTCATATGTGTTACAATGCGTCCACGGGTCGGGGCTTAGCCCCGGCCCGACCCCCCTTTCCTTTTCAAACAAATATCACTTTAAATATATGTGTTACAACATAGTTAACAAGGAACAAATGGCGGTACTTTGGCTAGCGGAGAGTTATGAAGTCGTTAGAGTTGGGGGAGGTCCGGGGGTCGAACCCCACGGAATCCCCATATAATTTTATATAACCAATGAACAAAATGAAGGGGACATGTGGCGCCCATGGATTGGGCCACGTGTCCTCATATTACTCGCCATCAACCGGACACGTGTCACCATCCAATACGCCAACAACCAACCAATAACCAACTACCACATCATCACCGTACGGCCTGTACGGTCTTTCCACGTCACCGTACGGACTGTACAGACTGTACGGACAGGTACAGTCAACATCCAAAAATTTTCCCTGTTTGGCTTGGTGAACAGATCGCGATATCTCCTTCATACAGACTCCATTTGAGAAAGTAAATATATCGCTGGAATCAGGAAGACGATACAGACGTAATGGAACTGTTTTCGTCACATTTCGAGCACTTTTAAAATTGAGCAAAATTTGATCCCCTGATCAAAACGGGTCACGCACGACTACCAAAGATGTTGAGGGAGAGGTGTGGACAACAACCCTGCCACAACCTACTAGCACTCCTGCTATGGTTCGAACTGTAGGTTAACGTTTACCTAGTTTGAGAGGACCCACGATGTCATGAGGGAAGACTGGGACAGTCACTCACGATGATTCTAAGGGGCATGCAATAAGGCAGGGGCATTATTCCTTAGAGGCCCTTAGTCTCCCACAAGTTCACTTGGAGGAGTATTGACTCCAGGGGTTTTTGATGTCTACCAGGTCATTCAAGAGGCGAGTGGCACCCTTGGAGCATGTGGTGTGTCTTGAAGGGTACGTCGTGCAAGAAAAATGGAAAGAGGCGAGTGGCACCCTTGGAGCACGTAGTGCATCCTAAAGGGCACGTCGCCCAAGGGAAACAAATTAAGGTGAGTGGAACCCTTGGAGAACCTAGTGTGTCTTGAAGGGCACGTCACGTTGTTGATGATAAATCAATGAACCTAGATGGCCTTAGGATGAATACAGTGTTAAGAATTTTTAAAAAACAAATTCCCTAATAAAATGTCTCCCATACGAAATTTAAGGTCTAAGTCTAAATTATGCTAGTGGTAAAATTTTATCTATCTATATATAAAAAAACATAAATAATAATTATACTCTTCACTAAATCTTGTAACAATAAGGGGGTAAGCAATTTAAATGATTCATAAAAATCTGTTAGGGTAAAATTTTTAAAAAAAGGGAAATAATTGTTTTATTATTTATGATAATATAAAATTATTAACTAAAAGGGGAAAAAGGAAAAGGGGGGTTAATTTCTAAACCTGCCAATTTGAGTCCTAAATGAAAAGGGGAAAGAGGGAAATCTAAAATATTTAGGAAACTAGGAAAATGGGGAAACATAAGAAGAAAAGGGAAACCCAAGGGAAAAAGCAGAAAATCAAACTTAGTAAGGTATCTACCATTAAGAACTTTCTAATCTAAAACTGAGCTAGCAAATTGATAATGGGGAAAGTCATTAAAACCTGTAAGAGAATTTGGGGACACCTAGGAGCGATTCTAGGAGTGACTCTAGGTGGGTGAAGGAAATAAGGGAATTTAATTAATTAAAGAAATTAATTTGTGGAGGAATGAAGGGGATGGCTGACACTTCTACGGGGAGGATTTTTTAGGATTTAATTTATAAAAACTTAATTAAATGAGATTTTAGGAAAGTAAGGGACTTCAAAACCCTATATAATGAAGGGAGGAGAAGGATGAAGGATCTCTTCTGTTTGCATAACGTTATGTTGTAGAAATCTCTACTTGATTGACTTAGCTTGTGGGAGTTGGGATACCCATCTCGGTGAGGAGTGGTAGATCAGCCTTGTGAGGTGAGTTGGGAGCTAGTTGAATCTCTGGATAGTGTATGTGGCCCCTTTGTGGCTCAGGGAGCTAAGGGGGAACAAGATTACCCATAGCATTGGATGGGAGGTACCGGTGAAGTCTCGTCATTTAGAAAGAGGGAGTTTCATGGAGCACACGGGACATCACTCAGAGAAGGAAATCAGGCAACGATATGCTCTCTTCATTTTTGTATGGTAGATTGTTGTAGGATTTATGCTTGGATCTGCATGTTTAATGGATTAAGTAAACTGATTGTCTAGATTGATGAATGAATTTATTTCATAGACTAGCTCGATGATTGATTGACTCCCATAGCCTTCGTTTCCCCGCATGTCTTGACCTCCTTGTGGTGTTTGATTGTGACCATTGTGGTGGTTTTTCCTATCATCCCTAGCTCATCAATCCTCGCCTGGGCAGTCGGCCAGGAGCCTGATCTATGGTCGTCTATTCATCATTAATAGACCTATGGATCTCAACGCCCTGCCTTTCTTTGCGAGGATGATGAGAAAAGGATGAACCTATCAGCCGTCTACCTCTGTTGTTGTCCTTTGATGATTGGATCCCTTCGGTTCTCTTACTGTTGTCTGCAATTTGTATTGGTATTTTGGCAATGGAAAAACAAATTGATTCATGTTTGCATTTTGTATTTGTATTCTGGCAATGGAAAAACGACTTGATTCATGTTTGTAATTTGTATTGGTATTCTGGCAATGGAAAAACGAATTGATTCATGTTTGCATTTTGTATTTGTATTCTGGCAATGGAAAAACGAATTGATTCATGTCTACATTTTGTATTGGTATTCTGGCAATAGAAAAACAAATTGATTCATGTCTGCATTTGGTATTGGTATTCAGAGAATGGAAAAACAAATTGATTCATGTTTGCATTTGGTATTGGTATCCTAGAAATGAAAAAACGTTTTTGCTTTTAAATGTTGCCAGAGATTGTCGTTTTAAAAGCCCACGTTTTTCTTTCAAATGAGAAGGAGATTGTTGTTTAAAATTGCCCACATTTTTTCTTTCAAATGAGACTGATTTTGTTGTTTTAATTGCCCATGTTTTGCCTTCAAATGAGACCGAGATTGTTGTTTTAATTGCCCATGTTTTTGCCTTCAAATGAGACTGAGTTTACTATTTTAAATGTCCACGTTTTTGCTTTCAAATGAGATTGAGTTTGTTGTTCTAAATGCCCACGCTTTTGCTTTCAGATGAGACTGAGTTTGTTGTTTTAATTGCCACATTTTTGCCTTCAGATGAGACTGAGTTTACTGTTTTAAATGCCCACATTTTTTCTTTCAAATGAAACTGAGTTTGCTGTTCTAAATGCCCACATTTTTGCTTTCAAATGAGACTGAGTTCTTTGTTTTAAATGCCCATGTTTTTTATTTCCAACAATGGATTGAGTTGTTGTAAGAATCACCCATGAATTTAGCCTTTTAAATCTTAAATTCACTTGCCAGAATGACCACGGTTTTGGTAAATAAAAATTGATTGTTTGCATGTTGAATTCACCCACCCTTTTTTTTGTTATTCAATTCATAACTGACTTGCAGTAATGACCACGATTTCGCCTTCAAACTGTGACTGTGTTTTCCCTTGAGTGATGGACTGCGTTGATGTTGATTGGATACGTTTTCCTTTAATTGTTGAGTTGTTGTCGACTGGGCATGATTGACCACCATGTGGGCACTGTGTTTTTGCTAATTTTTCCACAGTGAATTAAATGGGTAATAGTTAGTTAAATGCCTTACTATTGCTAGATTCATTGCTATGTAATGGTCACATTAAATGCCTTGTTTTTTTCCAGTAAATAACATGGATAACAGTGAGTTAAATTCCTTGTTATTGCTAGATTCATTGTTATGTAATGGTCATATTAACTACCAGAACAATTGCTACAACAATATAAATGGCCATCATATTCATTCTTTGGATTAAATGACACAACGAGTTAAGTGTTAACTAACACCTTAAATGCCTTGATATTGTTGTATTACTTGTTATGACAACAATCATGTAAACTACCTTGTTAGTGCGCTTTTAATTGTTGTGTTAATGGTCATGTAATTGCCTTGTTATTTCTATATTAATTGTTAAGTAACTGCTATGTTAATTTCCTCGATAAATTGCTCTAGCCCTGCTAATAGTTAGTAGTTTCCTTCTAATATTATTAGATAGATAGTATTGTTAGTTCGGTTAATATAACTAGACTACATGCTGAGATTTAATTGTTCATAAGTGTTATAATGATAGAATTCTACTTTAAGATTGTAAATGTTGTTATTTAAGTTAATGTCTAGTTTGGTGGAGAATTTGGATTAACATAGACTTGACCGATTAGGTTGTGTTAAAGATTAAAATTTGATTGGTAAGTAAGGAATGGATTGAAAATTTTAGACTCGCTGGATTGAATTTTAATTAAGGATATAGGGCATTTATAATTATGGTTTTAGTATTGACCACTTAGATTTGCAAAATCAATTGTATTAACGTTTATTTAGTAGACACATTATTGTTTAATTGTCACTTGACGTGCCCCATTAGAATGGAACCCTTGTTAAAATTGAATGTAATCATAGACCGATTAGACTTGGTGATTGGTGGGGGCGGGGACGATGTCGTGTGGGATGGCGTCACCCCTTGTCTTCTTCCTCTTGTGTCTCTCCAACCTTTGTGTGGGGTAGGTATAGTCTCCCAGTCAATATTTAGTTCCTAGCTCATCAGAGTTTTCTTGAGTCTTGGTCCCTTTTGTTTTGCGCAAAGGTTATTGACGCATCTGTCACTCAGGGAACGACATGATTCCTGATGAGGGGATCATGACGCACCTTGGGGATAGCGAAAAATGATATCTTGGTCGGAGTAGGTTCTTTTGTGTGAGTGTTGATGAGCGTGCAAGTTGCTCTTGGCACAAGGGTCGAACGCCTTCAGGCGTTAGGTCCGCATGCTTTGAGGTTCTAGTATTTGTTCGTCTAGGTTGTGATGTTGGGATGGGGGTGTTGTCCCTTAGCTTTTAGGAGTGGTCGTGTTTGCGTCAGAAGGGTAGTCGTCCTCCTTGTTATTTTGGGCATGTTTTCCAATTGTCTTGAGCCGGTGTGTGGTGTCTTAGTAACTTGTTTCTTGGACTGCGTGCTAGCGTTCGTCGTCAGTGATGTGATTAAACTGTTTCCGTCGTTGCCTTCTTGCCTCTTAACTCTTGAAAAAAAAAATTGCAAACAAAAAAAACTCCTTCCCTTGTTTTCGTAACGATGGGGTCATTACATATGGTATCAGAGCAGGTTCAACCTGTGACTAGGGATCGCTACGGATTTCGTTGATATGATTTGATTATAATGTTGCTAATTGAGTTGACTTGTATGCGTGCAGGTAATCATGGTTAGAAGACGTCGCAGAGGCAGATGATGGGGTTCTAGGGGAGGAGGCACGATGCCTCCAGTAGCATCCATGCCTAAGGGATCTAATCCCCAGGGAGACGAACAGGTTGTCGAGCAGGAGCAGATAGTAGTTGGTGATGTTGTCAGAATGATGAGATCTTTTCAGCACATGTCTGAGGCACTGATTAGCCGTTTGGATAGGGATGAGGCCAGAGTGCTAGCACCCCCTGAGGGTCCACCGCCTGCTCCAGTTAGTACTGGTAGCAGTCATTGGGAGCTTGAGAAGGTCAAATTTCCCGAGTTCTTTGGTGCCCCGGATGGTGCAGCCGCCGAGGCATGGTTGGAGAATATGGCGATGTGATTTGCACTTTGCTATTATACCACCAACATGAAGGTCTGCATGGCGGTCTTCCAAATGAAAGGAAGCTCTCTTCTATAGTGGAAGACGTTCCTACCGTAGCTGAACATGGTCGTCGAAGACGTGTCATGGAACTGTTCAAGTAACGGTTCCGAGAGAGATACCTATCAGAGGAATTCATTGAGTGTCAGCTCAACGAGTTCAACACCTTACGACAGGGCGGTTGTACGGTGCCCAAGTACGAGGCCCGTTTTATGGAGCTTCTCTGGTATGCTTCGCATCTTAACACTGAGAAACTTAAGGTCAACAGGTTCGTGTTCAGCCTTAATGGCAACATACGTGCCAAGGTTAGGATTTTGATGCCTTAAACCTTGCATGAGGCCATCCAGAAGGCCCTCATAGCAGAGGAGGAGCTTATCAGTGGGGGTCAGACCAGGCCTCTAGCAAGACCAACAGGGCAAGTGTCATCTGGTGCACAACAATATCAGACACTAGCCAGACATACGCCAGGGTATCGTGGCTTCCAGAGGGGATACACTTTCATTACACCTTGGCGAATGACGCCTCAGTAGTGGACACCTTATCGGGGACCACAACATCAACAACAACATCGACCGCAACAGCAACAGTTTATGCCTGTTCAGTAGAACATACCAGGAATCTAGGTCGATGGTCCATCATCTAATACTTCGGGTACCAGGACTACTGGGACGAAGAAGGGGTGTTGGACGTGTGGGGAGCCACACTACCAGCTCGACTGCTCTGTGGAGAGGACTAGAGCGTCCGGATCAGATGGACCCACTACCACGGGAGATATGGGCAAGGCCCATCAGATTCATGCAGCGATGAATAACCACTAGGCAGAGCATCAGTTGACTGTGCTCGAGATGAAAGGTACCGTCATTGACCAGACCCTTAGTATTTTGATAGATCCTGGTGCTACTGAGAGTTTCATTTTTGGTGCAGCGCTAAAAAGGATTAAGGTAAAGGCAGTTGAACAAGATGAGTTTAGCTTCATAGAGATGGCCTCGGGAGCCAAACAAAAGGTTGGAGGAAAGGTTACAAGTTGTATCCTTAACCTGGGAGAGTTTGTCACCAGGGCCAACTTGTGCGTCACGATCTTAGGATCTTAGGACGTCGTGATTGGTATGAACTGGTTGGAATTGCATGAGGTGATACTCAACTGCAAGATGAAATGGTTGAGCTTGGTCGATGATGAGGGACAGAGACATGTGATTGTAGGCTGAAACTAGGGAGTTTCCCTGAGGTTCATCTTTTCCTTGTAGCTTCGGAAGAGCATGCACAAGGGGTGCAAGCTTTATGCGATCCTTGCGTTAAACAAGAAGGGAGTAGCGGAAGGTCTAGAACACCTTCCGGTGGTGAGAGAGTTTGTGGACATATTTCCAGAGGAGTTACTTGGGATGCCGCTAGAGAGAGAATTTGAGTTTACCATAGACCTAAAACCGAGGACTGAACTGATAGAGAGAATGCCTTATCGGATGTCGACCCCAGAGTTACAGGAGCTGAGAATGAAACTAAAGGAATTGTTGGACCTGGGACTGATACGTCCAAGTGTGTCACCGTGGGGTGCGCCTGTTATTTTCATACGAAAGAAGGATGGGTTGTGGAGGCTCTGCATTGACTACCATTAATTGAACAAGGCCACGATCAAGAATCAATATCCATTGCCAAGGATTGATGATCTGTTCGATCAGATGAAGGGTGCGACGGTGTTCTCAAAGATCGATTTGCGATCAGGGTACCACCAGTTACGGATTAAGGAAGATGATGTCCCTAAGACTTCCTTTAAGATGAGGTTTGGACATTACGAGTTTACTGTTTTACCGTTTGGACTGACAAACGCCCCAGGGGTATTTATGATTTTGATGAACAAGGTGTTCCATGAGTACTTGGACAAGTTCGTCCAAGTATTCATAGACGATATTTTGATTTACTCTTGGACGACGGAAGAGTATGACAAGCACTTGCGCTTCGTACTACAGTGTCTGCAAGAGCACAAATTGTATGGGAAGTTGTCCAAATGCTCATTTTATCAATCGAAGATTCAAAACTTAGGGCATGTCATCTCCGGCGAAGGCATCACCGTGGATCCAGCAAGGGTTGAGGCTATTATGGAATGGCCTTCACTGACGAATGTCCCGAAAGTTCATAGCTTCATGGGTTTAGCGGGATACTATCAACGATTCATTGAGGTATTTTCGAAGATAGAAAATCCAATCACGGAATTGCAGAAGAAAAACAAGAAGTTTGTTTGGATAGAGAAATGCGTGGAAGCATTTCGGATGCTCAAGGAGTTGTTGACATCAACATCGATACTAAAGGTCCCTGACATGGACACAGAATTCTTGGTATGCATGGACGCATCCAAGGAAGGGTTAGGCGGAGTCTTGATGCAAGACGGAAGAGTGATCACTTACATCTCGAGGAAACTGAGAAGGCATGAGGAGAACTATGCGATGCAGGATTTGGAGTTGTTAGCCATCGTATATGCCTTGAAGGTTTGGAGACACTACCTTGTTGGATGAAAATTCTAACTAAAGACTGACTACTATGGACAACAACACATCTTTATGCAAAGCGACCTGAACGTGCGACAACGACATTGGTCGAAATTGCTTAGCGAGTACGACTTCGAGATTACTTACATAAAAGGAACAGTGAATCGAGTGGTAGATGCATTGAGTCAAAGATCACGCATCTTTTTGGTGTTGCCTCTTCAGACGAATCTACGTGAAAATATTCTAACTTTATAGCGTGACGATGACTGGTATAAAGAGGTCGAGGGTTTTATCGGACAAAACACAATGATGGTACCTAGATTTGAAGGATTTTTGTTTGATAGCGATGGTTTATTGAGGTTTAAAAATTGGATTTAAGTACCGCCGAACTACGAGTTGAGGATGTCGATCCTAAGCGAAGCTCATGGAGCCGTCTACATGGCTCACCCGGGAGTCACGAAGATGAGGGAGGACTTTAAACCCTTATTCTTCTGGAAGGGATTGAAGGAAGACATAGTCAACTATGTGGCCAGATGTCTAGAATGTCAGCAGGTAAAGGATGAAGATAGACACCCTGTAGGATTACTACAACCACACGTTATTTTGGAATCGAAATGGGAGGTTATTTCGATGGATTTTATTGTTGGATTGCCACTGACGGCAAGGATACATGACTCAATTTTTGTAGTATTAGACACTCTGATGAAGAGTGCTCACTTTATTCCTGTGCGTACGATGTATCAGGCACTTGACATAGCTAGCATTTTCATCAGTGATATTGTGAGGTTGCATGGCATGCCTAAGAGGACTATATCCGATCGAGTATCGATGTTTACTGGACGATTTTGGACGAGTTTCCAAGAGGCCTTGGGAACCCAACTTAACTTTAGTACTGTGTATCACCTGGAGATTGACAGGTAGACCGAACAAATGAACCAGACCTTGGAGGACATGTTGCGCATGTACGTGATGGACCAACAAAAGCGTTGGGAAGAATTCTTACCACTGGTAGAATTTGCCTATAACAACAGTTACCAAAGCACCATTAAGATGGCGCCTTTCGAGTTTTTTTATGGGCGACCATGTCGGATGCCTTTGAGTTGGGATCGACTTGAGGATAGGGTCCTGGTGGGACTAGAAGTGATCCAAGAAATGGAAGATCAAATGAAAATGATAAGACAAAGGATTAAAGAAGTGCAGGATCAATAGAAGAGTTATGTCGATGCGCACTGTGTCAACCGTAGTTACGAGGTTGGTGATCGAGTCTTCTTATGGGTTAAACTGCATAAGAGTTCGATCAAGTTTGGAAAGGGAGATAAACTCTCTCCTAGGTTCATGGGACCTTTTGAGATTGTGGAGAGAAAGGGGCCCGTGGCCTATCGACAAGCCTTGCCTGATTCTTTGAGGGGTACGCACGATGGTTTTCATGTATATGTTTTGAGACATTATATTAGTGATCCTACACATGTTATTGACATGAGTTTCTTGTAGGTATCGGATGAGAGGGCTCTCATGGCTGAGCTGATCCGCATCTTGGATCATCACGTTCGAAAACTATGATGTCAAACAGTAGATCAGGTCAGGGTCCAGTGGGACAATTATAGTCCGCACTCGACGACCTTGGAGGACGCATATGATATGGACCAACAATTTCCATTTTTGATTGATAGATAGAATTATGATACTATGATACACATTATTTCGGCACTTATATTTTGAAACTTCAGGACGAAGTTTAGACCAAGAGGGGGTGTATGTAACATCCCGCTCTGGCGCACTGAGTGAACTTATTCTTTGAGGACACTTACTCACAAGTGATCTAGATTATTATTCTATTAAAAAAATTGATTTTGATTATGAGGTGTTATGGGTTGATGATATGTTGTTTTACTGCATTGACATAGACAGGTTCTATTGACTCGGTTTTACTGAGTGTGCAGGATTTTGGACCTCAAGGATGTAGAGGCATCGATGGAACCCCTTGGACTCCAGATCGAGTCAGGGAGTGGACCATTGGGGTTTGATTGTTTTACTGTGATATTAGTGCATCTGATTAGATGATATGATATGGATATATTCTGACATGATTCATTGATGATGGAAGATGACGATAGCTTGCCGACCAGACTCACATGTGGAGTAAAGGGGTCACACACGACTACCAGAGATGTTGAGGGAGAGGTGTGGATAACATCCCTGCCACAGCCTACTAGCACTCCCATCGTGGCTCAAACTGTAGGTTAAAATTTACCTAGTTAGAGAGGACCCACGATGCTATGAGGGTGGACTGCGACATTCCCTCACAATGATTCTAAGGGCCGCGCAATAAGGAGGGGGCCTTATTCCTTATAGGCCCTTAGTCTCCCACAAGTTCACCTGGCAAAGTATTGACTCCAGGGGTTTTTGATGTCTACCAAGTTAGTCAAGAGGCGAGTGGCACTCTTGGAGCATGTGGTGTGTCCTGAAGGGAATGTCGTGCAAGAAAAATGGAAAGAGGCAAGTGGTACCCTTGGAGAACGTAGTGTGTCCTGAAGGGCACGTCGCGTAAGGGAAACAAATTAAGGCGAGTGGCACCCTTGGAGCACCTAGTGCATCCTGAAGGGCACATTGCGTTGTTGATGATAAATGAATGAACCTAGGTGGCCTTAGGACGAATAACGTGTTAAGAATTTTTAAAAAACAAATTCCCTAATAAAATGTCGCCCAATACGAAAATTTAAGTTCTAAGTCTAAATTATGCTAGTCGGAAAATTTTATCTATCTATTTAAAAAAAAAAAAAAACATAAATAATAATTATACTCTTCGTTAAATATTGTAATAATAAGGAGGTAAGCAATTTAAATGATTCATAAAAATCTATTTGGGCAAAATTTAAAAAAATGGGAAATAATTGTTTTACTATTTATGATAATTTAAAATTATTAACTAAAAAGGCAAAAAGGAAAAAGGGGGTTAATTTCTACACCTGCCAATTTGAGTCCTAAATGAAAAGGGGAAAGAGGGAAATCTAAAATATTTAGGAAACTAGGAAAAGAGGGAAACATAAGAAGAAAAGGGAAACCCAAGGAAAAAAGAAGAAAGTCAAACTTAGTAAGGTATCTAATATTAAGAACTTTCTAATTTAAAACTGAGCTAGCAAATTGATAATGGGGAAAGTCATTAAAACCTGTAAGAGAATTTGGGGACACCTAGGAGCGATTCTAGGAGTGACTCTAGGTAGGTGAGGGAAATAAGGGAATTTAATTAATTAAATAAATTAATTTGTGGAGGAATGAAGGGGATGGGTGACACTTGTACAGGGAGGAACTTTTAGGATCTAATTTTTAAAAACTTAATTAAATGAGATTTTAGGAAAGTAAGGGACTTCAAAACTCTATATAATGACTTGGGAGGAGAAGGATGAAGGATCTCTTCTATTTGTGTAACGTTACGCTACAAAAATCTCTACTTGATTAACTTAGCTTGTGGGAGTTGGGATACCCAGCTCAGTGAGGAGTGGTAGCTCTGCCTTGCGAGGCGAGCTGGGAGCTAGCTGAATCTCTGGATAGTGTATGTGGCCCCTTTGCAGCTCGGGGGGCTAAGGGGGAAAAAGAGTACCCCTAGCATTGGCTGGGAGGTACTGGTGAAGTCTCGCCGGTCGGCAAGCGGGATTTGCATGGAGCGTGCGGGACGTCACTCAGAGCGAGCGATCAGGCAACAATACGCTCTCTTCATTTTTATATGGTAGATTTTTGTAGGATTTATGCTTGGATCTATATGTTTAATGGAGTAAGTAAACTAATTGTCTAGATTGATGAATGAATTTATTTCATATCCTAGCTCGATGATTGATTGACTCTCATGGCCTTCGTTTCCCTGCATGTCTTGACCTCCTTGTGGTGTTTGATTGTGACCATTGTGGTGGTTTTACCTATCGTCCCTATCTCATCATTCCTCGCCTGAGCAGTCGGCCAAGAGATTGATCTACGGTTGTCACTTCGGCGTTAATAGACCTATGGATCTCAACACCCTACCTTTCTGTGAGAGGATGATGAGAAAAAGACGAACCTATCAGCTATCTACCTCCATTGTTGTCCTTGGATGATTGCATCCTTTCGGTTCTCTTACTGTTGTTTGCAATTTGTATTGGTATTATGGCAATGGAAAAACGAATTGATTCATGTCTACATTTTGTATTTGTATTCTGGCAATGGAAAAACAACTTGATTCATGTCTACAATTTGTATTGGTATTCTGGCAATGGAAAAACGAATTGATTCATGTCTGCATTTTGTATTTGTATTCTAGCAATGGAAAAATGAATTGATTCATGTCTGCATTTTGTATTGGTATTCTGGCAATGGAAAAGCGAATTGATTCATGTCTGCATTTTGTATTTGTATTCTGGCAAGGGAAAAACGAATTGATTCATGTCTACATTTTGTATTGGTATTCGGGCAATGGAAAAACAAATTGATTCATGTGCATTTGGTATTGGTATCCTAGAAATGGAAAAACATTTTTGCTTTTAAATGTTGCCAGAGATTGTCATTTTAAATGCCCATGTTTTTCTTTCAAATGAGACAGAGATTGTCGTTTAAAATTGCCCACTTTTTTGCTTTCAAATGAGACTGAGTTTGTTGTTTTAATTGCCCACGTTTTTCCTTCAAATGAGACCGAGATTGTTGTTTTAATTGCCCACGTTTTTGCCTTCAGATGAGACTGGGTTTATTGTTTTAAATGCCCACGTTTTTGCTTTCAAATGAGACTGAGTTTGTTGTTCTAAATGCCCACGTTCTTGCTTTCAAATGAGACTGAGTTTGCTTTTTTAATTGCCCACGTGTTTTCCTAGAGATGAGACTGATTTTAATGTTTTAAATGCCCATGTTTTTGCTTTCAAATGAGACTAAGTTTGTTGTTCTAAATGCCCACGTTTTTTTATTTCAAATGAGACTGAGTTTGTTGTTTTAAATGCCCATGTTTTTGCTTTCCAACGATGGACTGAGTTGTTGTAAGAATCACCCACGAACTAAGCCTTTTAAATCCTAAATTCACTTGTCGGAATGACCACGGTTTTGGTAAATAAAAATTGACTGTGTGCATGTTGAATTCGCCCACCCTTTTTTTGCTATTCAATTCATAACTAACTTGCAGTAATGACCACGATTTCGCCTTCAAACTGTGACTGTGTTTGCCCTTGAGTGATGGATTACGTTGATGTTGATTGGATACATTTGCCTTTAATTGTTGAGTTGTTGTAGACTAGGCAAGATTGGCCACCATATGGGCATTGCGGTTTTGCAAATTTTTCCACAGCGAATTAAATGGATAACAGTTAGTTAAATGCCTTACTATTGCTAGATTCATTGCTATGTAATGGTCGCATTAAATGCCTTGATTTTTGCCAGCAAATAAAATGGATAGCAGTGAGTTAAATGCCTTGTTATTGCTAGATGCATTGTTATGTAATGGTCATATTAATTGCCAAAACAATTTCTACAACAATGTAAATGGCCATCAGATTCATTCTTTGGATTAAATGACACAACAAGTTAAATGTTAACTAACACCTTAAATGTCTTACTATTGTTGTATTACTTGTTATGACAACAGTCATGTAAACTACCTTGTTAGTGCGCTTTTAATTGTCGTGTTAATGGTCATGTAATTGCCTTGTTATTTCTATATTAATTGTTAAGTAACCGCTATGTTAATTTCCTCGATAAATTGCTCCAGCCCTGCTAATAGTTAGTAGT
>ML778782.1:357277-386396 GCA_009831015.1 Picea engelmannii | reverse complement strand
TTGAGTCCTAAATGAAAAGGGGAAAGAGGGAAATCTAAAATATTTAGGAAACTAGGAAAAGAGGGAAACATAAGAAGAAAAGGGAGACCCAAGGGAAAAAGCAGAAAGCCAAACTTAGTAAGGTATCTACCATTAAGAACTTTCTAATTTAAAACTGAGCTAGCAAATTGATAATGGGGAAAGTCATTAAAACCTGTAAGAGAATTTGGGGACACCTAGGGGCGATTCTAGGAGTGACTCTACGTGGGTGAGGGAAATAAGGGAATTTAATTAATTAAAGAAATTAATTTGTGGAGGAATGAAGGGGATGGCTGACACTTGTACGGGCAGGAATTTTTAGGATTTAATTTTTAAAAACTTAATTTAATGAGATTTTAGGAAAGTAAGGGACTTCAAAACTCTATATAATGAAGGGAGGAGAAGGATGAAGGATCTCTTCTGTTTGCGTAATGTTACACTACAGAAATCTCTACTTGACTGACTTATCTTGTGGGAGTTGGGATACCCAGCTCGGTGAGGAGTGGTAGCTCGGCCTTGCGAGGCAAGCTGGGAGCTAGCTGAATCTCTGGATATTGTATGTGTACCCTTTGCGGCTCAGGGGGCTAAGGGGGAAGAAGAGTACCCCTAGCATTGGTTGGGAGGTACTAGTGAAGTCTCGTTGGTCATCAAGCAGGAGTTACACGGAGCACACGGGACGTCACTCAGAACGGGTGATCAGGCAACAATACGCTCTCTTCATTTTTGTATGGTAGATTGTTGTAGGATTTATGCTTGGATCTGTATGTTTAATGGAGTAAGTAAACTGATTATCTAGATTGATGAATGAATTTATTTCATATCCTAGCTCGATGACTGATTGACTCCCATGGCCTTCGTTTCCCTGCATGTCTTGACCTCCTTGTGGTGTTTGATTGTGACCATTGTGGTGGTTTTGCCTATCATCCCTAGCTCATCAGTCCTCGCCTGGGCAGTCAGCCAGGAGCCTGGTCTACGGTCGGTGCTTCGACGTTAATAGACCTATGGATCTCAACGCCCTACCTTTCTGTGTGAGGATGATGAGAAAACGATGAACCTATCAGTCGTCTACCTCCGTTGTTGTCCTTGGATGATTGGATCATTTCGGTTCTCTTACTGTTGCCTGCAATTTGTATTGGTATTCTGGCAATGGAAAAACAAATTGATTCATGTCTGCATTTTGTATTTGTATTTTGGCAATGGAAAAATGACTTGATTCATGTCTGCAATTTGTATTGGTATTCTGGCAATGGAAAAATGAATTGATTCATGTCTGCATTTTGTATTTGTATTCTGGCAATGGAAAAACAAATTGATTCATGTCTTCATTTTGTATTGGTATTCTGGCAATGGAAAAATGAATTGATTCATGTCTGCATTTTGTGTTTGTACTCTAGCAATGGAAAAACGAATTGATTCATGTCTACATTTTGTATTGGTATTCGGGCAATGGAAAAACAAATTGATTCATGTTTTCATTTGGTATTGGTATCCTAGAAATGGAAAAACGTTTTTGCTTCTAAATGTTGCAAGAGATTTTCGTTTTAAATGCCCATGTTTTTCTTTCAAATGAGATAGAAATTGTCGTTTAAAATTGCCCACGTTTTTTCTTTCAAATGAGACCAAGTTTGTTATTTTAATTGTCCACATTTTTCCTTCAAATGATACCGAGATTGTTGTTTTAATTGCCCACATGTTTGCCTTCAGATGAGACTAAGTTTACTGTTTTAAATGCCCACGTTTTTTCTTTCAAATGAGACTGAGTTTGTTGTTCTAAATGCCCATGTTTTTGCTTTCAAATGAGACTAAGTTTGTTGTTTTAATTGCCCATGTTTTTGCCTTCAGATGAGACTGAGTTTATTGTTTTAAATGCCCACGCTTTTTCTTTCAAATGAGATTGAGTTTGTTTTTCTAAATGCCCACGTTTTTGTTTTCAAATGAGACTGAGTTTGATGTTTTAAATGCCCGTGTTTTTGCTTTTCGACAATGGACTGAGTTGCTGTAAGAATCACCCATGAATTAAGCCTTTTAAATCTTAAATTCACTTGCCGGAATGACCACAATTTTGGTAAATAAAAATTGACTATGTGCATGTTGAATTCGCCCACCCTTTTTTTTGCTATTCAATTCATAACTGAATTGCAGTAATGACCATGATTTCGCCTTCAAACTGTGACTGCATTTTCTCTTGAGTGATGGATTGCATTGATGTTGGTTGGATACGTTTTCCTTTAATTGTTGAGTTGTTGTTGACTGGGCACGATTGGCCACCATGTGGGCACTGCGTTTTTGCTAATTTTGCCACAGCGAATTAAATGAATAACAATTAGTTAAATGCCTTACTATTGCTAGATTCATTGCTATGTAATGGTCACATTAAATGCCTTGATTTTTGCCAGCAAATAAAATGGATAACAGTGAGTTAAATGCCTTGTTATTGCTATATTCATTGTTATGTAATGGTCATATTAATTGCCATAACAATTTCTACAACAATGTAAATGGCCAGGAGATTAATTCTTTGGATTAAATGACACAACGAGTTAAATGTTAACTAACACCTTAAATGCCTTGCTATTGTTGTATTACTTGTTATGACAACAGTCATGTAAACTACCTTGTTAGTGCGTTTTTAATTGTCATGTAATTGCCTTGTTATTTCTATATTAATTATTAAGTAACTGCTATGTTAATTTCCTCGATAAATTGCTCCAGCCCTGCTAATTGCTAGTAGTTTCCTTCTAATATTATTAGACAGATAGTATTGTTAGTTCGGTCAATATAACTAGACTACATGCTGAGATTTAATTGTTCACAAGTGTTATAATGATAGAATTCTACTTTAAGATTGTAAATGTTGTTATTTAAGTTAATGTCTAGTTGGATGGAGAATTTGGATTAACATAGATTTGACCGATTAAGTTGTGTTAAAGATTAAAATTTGATTGGTAAGTAAGGAATGGATTGCAAATTTTAGACTCGCTGGATTGAATTTTAATTAAGGATAGAGGGAATTTATAATTATGGTTTTAGTATTGACCACTTAGATTTGCAAAATCAATTGTATTAACGTTTATTTAGTGGACGCATTATTGTCTAATTGTAACTTAACATGCCCCGTTAGAATGGAACCCTTGTTAAAATTGAATGTAATCATAGACCGGTTAGACTGGGTGATTGGTGGGGGCGGGGACGATATCGTGTGGGCTGGCGTCACCCCTTGTTTATCGTCCTCTTATGTATCGTCAACCTTTGTGTGGGGTAGGTATAGTCTCCCAGTCAGTATTCGGTTCCTAGCTCATCGGAGTTTTCTTGAGTCTTGGTCCCTTTTTTTTTGTGCCAAGGTTATTGACACATTTGTCACCTGGGGAACTACATGATTCCTGATGAGGGGAACATGGCGCGCCCTGGGGATAGCGGCAAACTAGATCTTTGTCAGAGTAGGTTCTTTTGTGTGAGTGCTGACGAGCGTGCAAGTTGCTCTTGGCACAAGGGTCGAACGCTTTCAGGCGTTAGGTCCATGCGCCTTGAGGTTCTAGTATTTGTTCGTCTAGGTCGTGATGTCGGGATGGGGGTGTTGTCCCTTAGCTTGTAGGCGTGGTCGTGTTTGCGAAGGGTAGTCGTCCTCCTTGTTATTTTGTGCATGTTTGCCGATTGTCTTGAGCCGGTTTGTGGTGTCTTAGTAACTTGTTGCCTGGACTACGTGCTAGTGTTTGTCGTCAATGGTGTGATTAAATTGTTGTCGTTGTCGCCTTCTTGCCTCTTAACTCCTGAAAAAATAAATTGCAAACAAAAAAAAAATTCTTCGCTTGTTGTCGTAATGATGGGGTTGTTACATGTTTGGCGGATCTCAGAAGTTTTTATCATTAGCAGGTAATATGTTGTATGGTCCCATTCCCTATCATTTCCCACGTGCATATCATTGACATAATTGAACCTATCTGCAAGTCGTCTTTCTGGTTCTATATCAGGATCCATTTGGGCATTAGGCCATCTGAGAGTATTGGATTTGTCTTATAATAATTTTGTTGGGATTCTCCCTGCGAGGATTGGGAGATTGCATAGTCTGAGGAAAGTTTACTTACATAACAATGATTTCTCAAGACCTCTTGCTTATAAAATTGGTGGTTGTTCACACCTAACAACCATTGATTTCAGTCAGAATAAGTTTGTAGGTAATCTGCCTCAATCTGTTCAAGATTTGAATTTGTTGGTGTCTCTAAAAATTCAAGAAAATAAGATGGTAGGCACTCTTCCTTCCTAAATTAGTAATTTGACTAATATAACCTTCACTTCCTGCCATCAAAGCTTTATACATTATATTTTAAAAATATAATCTTCGTACATAAATAAGTTTTTTAATCAATTTCTTTTTTTTCCAATTACAAATATGGACAATAAAACTCCATATAAGATATTGCAAAACTTTTCTTCATACCTCTTATAAAATTTTCCCTCACTATCATTGAGTTTAATTTAAAGAATCTACACTAGTGCTGACAAATAGCTGGTAAAATTTGTTTGGGTAAATGGATTATTTTTTCCCCGCTGGTAAAAGTTGTTTGGGTAAATAGATTATTTTTTGCCATTCTCAAAAAATAAAGTTACATTTTAGTAGTAAATCTGAGGTTATTTTGAAGAATGTAGTTAAACAAAATTGACTCAAAATAATATGTTATATTTGGGCGACTAAGAACTCTTTATTCATGGCGTAGAACACACATAACAATTTGTTGGATCATACAAAAGACGTCTCGATTAATGAGATTAAATGTGAGTATGTCAAAAATTATATAATTAAAAAAAATTAAATACAAGAACATCATATGTTATGCTTCTTTCAATAAACTTATATTCATAGGTTGTAAAAGAAGTATCTTTTATTATATTGTTTTCCATTAACTTTTATCTCATACGTTGTAAAAGAAGTATCTTTTATTATATTGTTTTCCATTAAAAATTAATGTTGATAGTGAAATTTTATACAAGATAATGCAAATTTTTTTGAAAGTTTGTGTACAATTTGTTTTCATTATCATTTAATTACATTTAAATCCTCCACGCTACAAATAGTTTTTGATAAAAATTTATTCATATCATACAAGAATGGTAAAACATGCCTATACCATTGTGGAGACTACAACAATAAGTCTTAGAAACTTCCGGTGCTAATCATATAAAATTCTATATATGCTTGTTAGCATCTTAGAACATAGCATAAAAACCATAAAAGAAGAGAAATAGTTCTAAAGTAAACATTAAACGATATACGATAAGTAATATAAAGTTGATTGTATGTCCAACAATGGACTCTCTCGAGCCATTCCTGGATCTCTAATCATATGCAACAATTTGTCTTCTACAGATCTAAGTAACAATGTTTCCTCGGGAAGCATTTCTAAGGAGTTGTTTCAGTTGGGTTTAGAGAAGGTGGACTTATCTTCAAACAATCTCACAGGGCATATACCTTCTGGTTTATATCATCTATATGAGTTTCTGCAGGAATTGGATTTATCAAATAACATGTTGGATGGACGAATACCCATTCAGATCTCACTGTGCTTCAATTTGAGGTACTTGAATTTGTCTGGGAATCTTCTTCAAGCAGGGATTCCTCCAGAGTTTGTTGATTTCAGGTTTATGGAAGCATTGGATCTCAGCTATAACAAAATATATGGGACTATCCCAGGAGATTTGTGCAATCTCGATGGCCTCGAGATTCTTAAACTCGATGGAAATTTACTTGGTGGGAAAATTCCTGTAGAGATT
Source organism: Picea engelmannii (assembly GCA_009831015.1). Classification (NCBI taxonomy): domain Eukaryota; kingdom Viridiplantae; phylum Streptophyta; class Pinopsida; order Pinales; family Pinaceae; genus Picea; species Picea engelmannii. Next base: position 380,612 of record ML778782.1, on the reverse strand, counting down.
GGAAATTGTTCTTCTCTGTACTTATTGTAAGTTATATGTTCCCTCCTTTTGCAACTACGCACATAAGGAATCTATCCTTTTTTTTTGGTTTTCTGATTAGATACTATGATGAAACTATATGTATGTCATGTCATGCTATAAGGTATAATGTGGCTTTAAAGCTTTGTCAATCCAAAAGAAAACTTCAAGGTCGAAATCCTCATATTCCCTTCGGTACTAACATTATTTGATGAATCTGTTTGGTAAGTGGATCCCTTTAGATTTGAGGTTACTTTACTTCTAAACATAACCCCTAATATATCACATTTTTTTAATTCAATTAATATATTACTAATACAAACATGCAAAATATAATAATAATAAATATAATTTTTTTATCCCATTCAAAGTTTATTAGATATTACTTAAAAAATACAACCAAGTTTATATAGATGAGAAAGTTTGTTAGACATCAATAAAAAGTTATAATCAAAAGTACATGGTAAAGTATTTTTAAAACTTAAAATTAACTGTTCTTATTTTCAAATTTTGTTAATTTTATTTGATATTTAAATTAAAAAAATAAATTATTTAAAATAATTTTTTATTTTTACTCAAAATTTATTTACCATAAACTTTAAAAAAATAGTTAAAAATTTTAAAATTCAATTATGAAAATATTAAAAAAATACAATTATATTAAATTTTATATTATTATAAAACTAAGATAAATTTTATAATAATGAAATTATTAATAAATACAAGTGTTATAAAAAAATCATTATTTTAATTTGAATAATTAAAATTATTTTTTAAAGAATACATGTTTAAAATTAAAATAAATATCTAGATTTTATTAAATATCTATGAAAGGTACTGGTTATATGGAAGTTTGAGACTATAAAGTTTAAATTTTGTTAAAATTTATTAAAATATGTAAGTGAATGGTTATATGGAAGTTTGAGATACTAATTCAAAAGTTAACTTTTAAGAAAATAAAATAAGAATTGTCACAAAAAGTTAATGGTATCATGAACATTTCATTTTAACATGATCAACCCTTAATAATATAAAATAACATTTTTTTATTTTTATAAATAAATTATTTTTTAAGGCTTCTTCAAAATTTATAATATAAGCGCAATCTTGAGCCCGTCATCTCGGGAGTACGCCTGTCAATTTGTATATCGTGGAATTCTGGGTGTTGTTTGGAAGACACATAACAATAAAAGCACAATTTTGAGCACGCCAGCCCGGGAACTGCGATCCAAAAAATGGCTAAGTATGGAATAAGAAAGTCGTCGATCAGACTCTTGATACAAAAGAATGACTATAAATGTGAACCCATGATTCCGCCAACCTGTGCACCTAGACATTTTCAGAAAAGTGAATAATAATAAACACAAAGATACAAAATATAATGATAATAAACACAATTATTATCCCATTCCAAATTTATTAGATATCACCTCATAAAAGAGAACGAAGTTTATATCGATCATACATTTAAAAAAAATGGATTTAACATTCTTTAATAATTTTATGTAATTAAATTGTACAATATTAATATTTAATATATTAATAATTTAATATTTGGAAATAATGTTAGATAGTTGATAGGGATCACCATCCGTAAAAAATATCTCTCCTCACTAATTAATAGTTGAATAACTAGTTTATTAAAGGATAAATATTAAACGAAGACAATTATTTTGTGTATCCCACCATCCAATCTTACACCCTCCCTCATATTTTCAAAATAAAAAACACCTATCACTATAATTTAATATATCACACCTTTTAAATTCAATTAATATATTACTAATACAAACATGCAAAATATAATAATAATAAATACAAATTTTTTATCCCATATAAAGTTTATTAGATATCACTCAAAAAATACAACCAAGTTTATATAGATGAGAAAGTTTATTAGACATCAATAAAAAATTATAATCAAAAGTACACAATAAAGTTTTTTTAAAACTTAAAACTAACTATTCTTATTTTCAAATTTTGTTAATGTTATTTGAAATTTAAATTAAAAAATAAATTATTCAAAATCAATTTTGATTTTTACTTAGAGTGTATTTACCATTAATTTAAAAAAAATTAGTTAAAAAATTTAAAATTCAATTATGAAAATATTAAAAAAACACAATTATATTAAATTTTATATTTTTATAAAATTAAGATAAATTTTATAATAATGAAATTATTAATAAATAAAAGTATTATAAAAAATTTATTCATTTTAATTTAAATTATTTTTAAAAATATATATGTTTAAAATTAAAATAAATATCTAGATTTTATTAAAATATCTATGAAAGCTAATGGTTATATGGAAGTTTGAGACCATAAAGTTTAATTTTCGTTAAAGTTTATTACAATATGTAAGCGAATGGTTATATGGAAGCTTGAGATAGTAATTCTGAAGTTAAATAAATTAAGAACTGCCATAATTAAAGTTAATGGTATCATGAACATTTCATTTTAACATTTTAACATGATTAACCATTAATAATATAAAATATTTTTTTATTTTATTTTTATAACTAAATTACTTTTTAAGGCTTCTTCAAAATTTATAATATAAGCACAATCTTGAGCCCGCTAGCCCAGGAGTCCTGCTGTCAGTTTGTATATTGCGGAACTCTGGGTGCTGTTTGGAGGACATGAAACAATAGAATCACAATTTTGAGTCTGGCAGCCTGGGAACCTGCGATCCAAAAATTGGCCAAGTATGGAATGAGGAAGTCGTCGGTCGGACTCGTGATACAGAAGCATGACTATAAATGTGAACCCTAGATAGTTGATAGGGGTCACCATCAATCAACAATATCTCTCCTCACTAATTAATAGTTAAATAACTAATTTATTAAAGGATAAAGATTAAACAAAGACAATTATTGGGTGTATCTCACCATCCAATCTTACACCCTCCCTCATATTTTCAAAATAAAAAACATATATCACTATAATTTAATATATCACACCTTTTAAATTCAATTAATATATTACTAATACAAACATGCAAAATATAATAATAATAAATACATTTTTTTTTTTATCCCATATAAATTTTATTAGATATCACCCAAAAAATACAACCAAGTTTATGAGGCATCAAGAAAAAGTTATAATAAAAAATACACAATAAAGTTCTTTTAAAATTTAAAATTAACTATTATTTTCAAATTTTGTTAATTTTATTTGAAATTAACAAATTATTCAAAATTCCCCGGATGGGGTAACACGTAGCTCCATGGCGACAGTTGGAATCACACTCAGCCTGGGCTTAAATGCCGATGGCCGCCACCCACAAGTTTGCATTAACGATGGGGGACGACCATAGCTGCTGCCACAGGAAGGAAGGACTCCTCCCTCACGCGATCATTTACGACCACAACGCACTCGGGATGAGAGGGGTTAAGTGCGGGCATCTGACCTCGACTCCTGGTTATTTGATTTTTTACAAGCCCGGACAGAGCGGGACTGCGCCTGCCTCAACTCTGCTTCTCGCTGGGACGGTCTGGTGCAGTCCAGCATTCATCGCGCCCAGGCTCTCTGTATTTTCGTTGTATTTTTCTCTGTGTGCTATGAGACAGAGTTGGCTTGCTCGTGCTTTGCACCTAAAACTGCTCTTGTCCTGGCTCATCTGCCTTTCACTGCATTCGCTCTGTTCTTTCACCATGGCTTGAAATAGAGGCAGACCTCGCCGTGGCGTGGCCTGGGAGGCACACAAGGCGCAACGACAACGGAGAGAGAAATTGGAACGCGCCTTGGCTCTGGCGACCTCCATTCTTCAGAAGAAAGTCAGGGCAGAGAATTTGGTGCTGCTTGCCACCATTGCTGAACCGGGCGCTGGCTGTAGCCGAGATGTCAAGACCAATACACCGGAAGACCGGTAGGAAGCTGGTACTGAGGAGGAGTTTCCCCCCTGTATAGTGGTGGAAGACCCGTTCATGGAGGACCTGTCGATTGTAGAAAAGACCTGCGCCACTGAGGCAACTCATCAGGAGGAACGCAGACCCATTCCGACACAGGAAGACTACACCCCCGGCTACATTGTGGAAGAAATCCCCTGGCCCGGCGACGACAATTTCAGCAGCCATGACATATAGGTGAATGAAGCAGGAACGACGGGTGCAGAGGTTGATGCGGAGCAGAGGGTGTTCGACGCTGGTTTTGGAGTGGCGGTGGACTCGAAGAATGTTCCCCTCAGCGACGTGGGTGGCAACATGCATGGCTCTCTCCTCTGGGAAGAGCACCTGGCTCTTGTGTTCGACCTTCGTGGCCACATGTCCGACCTGGAGCATCGAGCCCTCATCATGGGCCAGCGCATGGACATGCTCCTCGATGCATTCTCCAATGCTCCAGCTCAGTGGAAATGCCCCCTCTGTGCGCAAGCATTTGCCATCCCAGCTGGGTCCACGTGGCAGATTGGCGAGGACAACAGGTCACCAGGCACCTAGGTTTTTATGCTCTTGGTTCCTAGTTTTATTATGTTACTATTTTATGTGCATTTGGACTATAGACATATGTCCTGGTTTCCTCCGGGCAGGACAAATGCTACTTTATTTTATGTTTTATCATGCTACTGCTATTTTCTCTCCACCTATGTTAGTTTCTGGTAATCGACAACATTTTTGGTGACATCAGACCTACACTTTTGTATATTCTGTAATTTTTTTTTGTCTATCTAATATAGCAGGTTCCACTTTTTTATTAAAAAAAAAAACAAATTATTCAAAATAAATTATGATTTTTACTCATAATATATTTACCTTAAATTTAAAAAAATAGTTAAAACTTTTAAAATCCAATTATGAAAATATTAAAAAAAAACACAATTATATTAAATTTTTTATTCAAATAAATTTTATAATAGTGAAATTATTTATAAATAAAAGTATTATAAAAAATTTATTATTTTAATTTGAATAATTAAAATTATTTTTTTAAAAATACATGTTTAAAATTAAAATAAATATCTAGATTTTATTAAAATGTCTATGAAAGCTAATGGTTATATAGAAGTTTGAGACCATAAAATTTAAATTTCGTTAAAATTTATTAAAATATGTAAGCCATTGGTTATATGGAAGTTTGAGATAGTAATTCATAAGTTAAACTTTAAGAAAATAAAGTAAGAATTACCATAATTAAAGTTAATGGTATCATGAACATTTCATTTTAACATGATCAACCCTTAATAATATAAAATAACATTTTTTGTTTTTTATAACTAAATTACTTTTTAAGGCTTCTTCAAAATTTATAATATAAGCACAATCTTGAGTCCGCATGGGAGTCTGCCTGTTAATTTGTATATCATGGAACTCTAGGTGTTGTTTGGAGGACACAGAACAATAGAAGCTCAATTTTGAGCCTTCTAGCCTGGGAATCTGCGATCCAAAAAGTGGCTAAGTATGGAATGAGGTAGTCGTCGATTAGACTCGTGATACATAAGCGTGACTATAAATATGAACCCGTGAGTCCATCAACCCACACACCTAGACATTTTCGGAAAAAACGAATAATAATAAACACAAAGATACAAAATATAATAATAATAAACACATTTGTTATCTCATTCCAAGTTTATTAGATATCACCTCATAAAAGAGAATGAAGTTTATATCGATACATTTAAAAAAAAATGGATTTAACATCCTTTAATAATTTAATGTAATTAAATTGTACAATATTAATAATTTAATATTTGGAAATAATGTTTTTAGACAATGTTAGATAGTTGATAGGGATCACCATCTGTAAACAATATCTCTCCTCACTAATTAATAATTGAATAACTAATTTATTAAAGGATAAAGATTAAAGGAAGACAATTATATTTTTTTCACACCCTCCCTCATATTTTCAAAATAAAAAACACATATCTCTATAATTTAATATATCACACCTTTTAAATTTAATTAATATATTACTAACACAAACATGCAAAATATAATAATAATAAATACAATTTTTTATCCCATTTGAAATTAACTATTCTTATTTTCAAATTTTGTTAATTTTATTTGAAATTTAAATTAAAAAAATAAATTTTGATTTTTACTCAAAGTGTATTTACCATAAACGAAAAAAAATTAAAAATTTTAAAATTCAATTATGAAAATATTAAAAAAAAACACAGTTATATTAAATTTTATATTCTTATAAAATTAAGAATATAAAATAAATTTTATAAGAAATTATTAATAAATAAAAATATTATAAAAAAATATTATTTTAATTTGAATAATTAAAATTATTTAAATAAAAATACATGTTTAAAATTAAAATAAATATATAAATTTTATTAAAATATCTATGAAAGTTAATGGTTATATGGAAGCTTGAGATAGTAATTCAAAAGTTAAATTTTAAGAAAATAAAGTAAGAATTACGATAATTAAAGTTAATGGTATCATAAATATTTCATTTTAACATGATCAACCCTTAATAATATAAAATAACTTTTTTTATTTTTATAGCTAAATTATTTTTTAAGGCTTCTTCAAAATTTATAATATAAGCTCAATCTTGAGACCCCGACCTCGGAGTCTGGTTGTCAATTTGTATTTCGCAGAACTCCAGGTGTTGTTTGGAGGACATGAAACAATAGAAGAGCAATTTTGAGCTCACTAGCCTGGGAACCGGCGATCGAAAGAGTGGCTAAGTATGGAATGAGGAAGTCGTTGGTCGTGATACCGAAGAATGACTATAAATGTGAATCAGTGAGTCTGCCAACCCACACACCTAGACATTTTCTGAAAAACGACTAAGCAAAGCAACCAGAAAACAAAAGTAGAGGGGAAAAGGAAATATATTTATGTTTATCCCTAAAAAAGCGTCAAAATAAAAATAACTCTCGCTAATAATAAATATTCCATTTATTTTTATTTGTAGTTGTATTAAAGGGATGATTATTTGTAATAAATATTCATTTTTTAAATATATTTAATTAGTAAAAATAGTAGAACATGAACATGATTAAGAGAAACTACAATGTTGAAAAGTAAATAAAAAGAAAGCATTGATAGAATTTGGTTGTCACGATGTATTCTTTGGCTATGGCATTGCCACAAATGAATGTGAACTATTTAGTTTGAATGGTATTAAATTAATACATGTGAGCATATTTTGCACTTGTCCATGATCATCTTGTTTTGTAACTATAAGTTGAGGATAATCTTTCAGGGTAAATTAATTTTTAATTAACTTTTAATTAACTCAACAAATTAACTTTTACTTTTTATGGGTAAATTTATTTTTAGACGAAACTACGCTACCATACAACACTTGTTTTGATTTGTTTTCTTCAAATTTTCATATTGTTTTCTTATATTTCCAAAAAAATATTTAACTAATTTTTTAATAATTAAAAATAAATTTAATAATTTAAAAATTTTTAAAATTTTAACATATAATAATTTTTAAAATTTTAACATTTAATATTTTCATGAAGAACACCATTTCCCTTAGGGGGCATTATAATTTCCAAAAGAGAAAATAAAATTAAAATATTTATACATAGCTACATTATCCATGGTTTTGAATATAGAGGGTGTTGTCTTGAATGAAGAATGTAGGGGCATATTGTACGAGTATAATGTAATTTCATCTAAATATCTTGAGAGGTTAGATATGTTGTTTAATTCACTCAAGAAGTAGTTGATTGGGCAGTTGCACAACATACTCATAAGGCAACTATTTGGGGAAGTTTCAATCATCAGAAATGACATTTTGAAGGAGAATTTGCTTTCACGAATGGTGTCTATTTTTTATTTTTTTTTTATTTTATAACAAATACACTTGCGCTCTAAGGGATTTTTGAAGGAGAATTTGCTTTCACGAATGGTGTCTATTTTTTATTTTCTTTTTATTTTATAACAAATACACTTGCGCTCTAAGGGATTTAAATTCCATCCACGTACTCATGGATTTTAGAAAATCATGGATATAAAAAAAAATCGAAATAGGCAACTAAGGTGTAGGTGGGTTGTTATGCATGTGCTTTGGTATGGGCACCGATCAACCAAGATATGAGATTTGGTATGGGTAGGAATGACATGTGTTTGAAATAATAACTATTTAACATTTCTGTTCTAAGACTTTTGCGATTATTGTTTTGTTCAGAGAGAGCTTTCGGATCCATCGCATAGGTTTTATGTTCTTCGACGTTTCATTTTCAAAAAAGCGTGTTCCTGATGATGGACCATACTAGTTTGGTCCGAAACGTCGAAGAACATAAAACCTATGCGATGGATCCGAAAGCTCTCTCTGAACTATTTAACATTTCCATTTATAACAGATTTCAATAGTTAAAGAACATTTATGTTGAATGTTAGTTGTCTTCATAGTGTGTAATTCCTAAGAACTTATAGATAGTTTTCAAATGTGTCTACAACAAGCATTGAAACTCATCTTATTGTAGGTGAATTCTCTCAGCATAATTGTTTTTCCTACACCATCATCTTAGTGAAAAAATATTTGATTTTGTGCCTTCATTTGCTTCATGTTTATAGGCCCTCCTTGCAAATAACATGGATTTTAAGGATTTTATGCCTCCAAAATGTTCAAATGTGGTACATGATAAGATGGCATGCCCAATAAATATAAAAACATGAATAAAATAGTTGTTAAATCCTGAAAGTGAAAACAAAATCCAACCATTATTGTACGTTCTAGACTGAAAAGTCATAATTAAATTTAAGATAAAAACATTTAGTAGAAAAATTTTGAAACCCAAATCTTCAATTAACTTACCAATGCAAGTGGCTTGTTGGTAAAATTATATTTTATTGGTCTCTACTTTCATCCATAAGACAAACTAGCATTATCATGCCTATTTCTAAGCTTTTAACTAAAGTGAAGCTAGATCTAACATTAACTATACTAGACTCTTTGTATGAAGAACATGCAAATTTGATAAGAATTTATTATATTAAATTGCATTAATTTCCATAAAAAAAAAACTTAGTATTATCAAAATACCAATACTTGGGTCTAACTTTTGCATGCCAATTAGTGTATTTATAAGACAATCAATGATAACAACTACCTTGTAACATCCCGCTCTGGCACACTGAGCGAACTTATTATTTGAGGACACTTGCTCGCAAGTGATCCAGATTTTTATGCTGTTAAAACTTTTGATTTTGATTATGAGGTGCTATGGGCTGATGACATGTTGTTTTACCGCTTTGACATAGACATGTGCTATTGAATCGGTTTTACTGAGTGTGTAGGATTACAGACCTAGAGGATGCCGAGGCATCGATGGAACCCCTTGGACTCCGGTTCAAGTTAGGGAGTGTGCCATTGGGGTTTGATTGTTTTACTGTGATATTAGTGCATCTGACTGGATGATATGATATGGATGTGTTCTGACATGATTTGTTGATGATGCAGGCTGACGATAGCTTGCCGAACAGACTCACATATGGAGTAAAGGGGTCACTCACGACTACCAGAGAGGTTGAGGGAGAGGTGTGGACAACAGCCCTGCCACAGCTTACTAGCACTCTTTCCGTGATTCGAACTGTAGGTTAACGATTACCTAGTTTGAGAGGACCCACGATGCCGTGAGGGTAAACTGCGACAGTCGCTCATGATGATTCTAAGGGGCGCGCAATAAGGTGGGGGCCTTATTCCTTAGAAGCCCTTAGTTTCCCACAAGTTCACCTGGCGGAGTGTTGACTCCAGGGGTTATTGATGTCTACCAAATTAGTCAAGAGGCGAGTGGCACCCTTGGACCCCGTAGTGCGTCCTGAAGGGCACGTCGCGCAAAGGAAACATATTAAGAGGTGAGTGGCACCCTTGGACCCCATAGTGCGTCCTGAAGGGCACATCGCGCAAAGGAACATATGAGGTGAGTGACACCCTTGGAGCACCTAGTGCGTCTTGAAGGGCACGTCGCGTTGTTGGTGATAGAGGGATGAACCTAGATGGCCCTAAGACAAATAACATGTTAAGTAAATTTTTAAAAAACAATTTCCCTAATTAAATGTCGCCCAGTATGAAATTTAAGGCCTAAGTCTAAATTACGCTAGTGGTAAAATTTTGTATTCTATAAAAAAAATAGTAATAAAAATAATAAAAATAAAACAACTTAAATAATAATTATGATCTTCGTTAAATCTTGTAACATGAAGACAGTAAGAAATTTAATTTATTCATAAAAAAGGTAAAATTATGTTGGATTAAAATTAAAAAGGGAATTAATTGTTTTATTACCTTAATAAATTAAAGTATACTAATTAAATAAGAAAAGGGAAAAATGGTTAATTTTTACACCTGCCTTTTTGAGTTCTAAGTAAAAGGGGAAAGAGGGAAAAAAAAGAAAAGGAAACTAGGGAAAAAGGGTAACATAAAAAGGGAAAAAGGGGAACTAAGGGAAAAAGCGGAAAGTCAACTTAGGAAAGAATCTACCATTTAAGAGATTCTAATTTTAAACTGAATTAGCAATTTAATAATATGGAAAACCTTTAAAACCTGTAAGGGAATTTGGGGACACCTAGGAGTGATTATAGGAGTAACTCTAGGTGGGTGAGAGAAATAAGATAATTAATAAATTAAAGAAATTAAATAATAGAGGAATGAAGGGGATGGGTGACACTTGTACGGAGAAGAATTTTTAGGAATTTATTTTAAAAACTTTAATTTAATGAGATTTTAGGAAAGAGAGGAAGTGAAAAATTCTATATAATGAAGGAAGGAGAAGGAGGAATGATCATCTTCGGTTTGTGTAATGTTACACTGCAAAAATATCTACTTGACTGATTTACTTGTGGGAGTTGGGGATACCCATCTCGGAGAGGAGTGGTAGCTTGGCCTTGCGAGGCGAGCTGTGAGCTAGACGAAACCTCTGGATAGTGTGTGTGGCCCCTTTGCAGATCGTGGGGATAAGGGGGAAGAAGAGTACCCCTAGCATTGGTTGGGAGGTACCGGTGAAGTCTCGATGGTCGGCGAGCGGGAGTTGCACGTAGCGCACGGACGTCACTCGGAGTGGGAGAAAAAGCAACGATACGCTTTCTTCATTTGAATGGTAGAATGTTGTAAGTTTTATGATTGGGTCTGCATGTTGATTATGTAAGTAGATTGGATGCATAGATTGATAGCTGAAATTTCTTAGCCTAGCTCTTTGGTTGTCGTCTCCTATGGCTTTGTTTTCTCGCATGTCGTGACCGCCCCATGGTGTTGATTGTGACCTGGAGGTTGTTTAGTCTTTGTCCCTAGCTTGTCAGTCCTCACCTGAGCAGTCGGCTAGGATCCTGAACTACGGTCGTCGCCTTAGCGTTAAAAGACCTATGGATCTCAACGCCCTGCTTTTCTGTGCGAGGATGATGATGTGAAGGCGAACCTTTAGTTTTCTACCTCTGTTGATGTCCTTGCCTGATTGTTTGACTTGCGTCTTCCGATATGGCCTCTGCGTATGGATTATCTTGCTTCCTTGATTGTTTAATTTTCTGCGCCTTGACTGATAGAAGCCTGTGATCCCTTCGATGAGTTATCCTTATGGCCCTGGCATTCTCTTACTGTTGTTAGCATTTTTATATTGGCATTTTGAGATGTAAAAGATCACTTCGGCGAATGTAAATTGTGATAGCTATACTCGTAACTTCTGCGTTCAGTAAGGTAATGATGTAAAAGATTGCTATAATCTTGACTTCTACATATCGAGGTTCACTTTATTCAGAGATCTATATCCATACAGTCCTCAAAGATATCATCGCCATGACTGTAAGAAATTGATCTACAACCTGCGTCCTTATAATGTCCTTCAATGCATTCTTCAACCATGAGAATTGAGTCTGTTGGGTTTCAATCCTTCATCGTTAAGGAAAGTAGATGCCAACAATCCTATTGAAGAGATTGAAAATCTATGTCGGGGTATTTCAGAGCTAGCTTGTACAAAAATAGAATTGTTGGGAGGAATTTCTCGCTGGCTGGGAAAGAGGGGGAAGATGGGGTACCTCGATTTTCCCTCTGCATAGTAAACCCCTTCCCTCAGAGTTGATTTACCTCCGCGTTGGGTGAACCGTGCTTCAAAAATCCACATGCTCTCAGCATTGCTTCCCTCTGCCTCTGCACTTTCTGGGAACCTCAGCATCAGGTTCCCTCAGTCGACTGCCCCCACACTCAGCGGATAGACAGCCTATGACCTCTCCTTGACTAGATCTATGTTGTTGACAGTTGTTCCTCGACGCTTCTCTAGCGTGCCTCAACAAATGTTTGGGGCGCTAATCCTTGCATTTACACCTAAACGAGGTCAATTGTTTAATGCCAAGATCGGTGTCTGAACGACCAACCTTTCCGTTGAATTTCCAGAACGTGTGAATGGCAGTCGTATATTAGTTTTATTGTTTTAAACAGGGCGCCAATTCAAAGGACAAGTGGACTGGCAGTAGTATTATCGTTGCTTCTAATAGTTTTTTTTATTGTTTATAAAACAATGCATTAATTTAAGGCTCATGTAGAATGGACGTAAGATTTTATTTTCCTTTTAATAGTTTTTTTTTATCACTTTAGACAACCCATTAAAATTTCAGGAACAGGTGGATTGACTGCAATGATTATAATTGCTTATAATAGTTTTATAATTTAGTAATGCTTAATGATTTAAAGCAACAATCCTTTATAATTTGGTGATGCTTTAATTTTGTAATGCTTTAATGCTTAAATGCAGCGATACCTTTATAATTTAGTAATGCTTTAATGCAACGATCTTTTATAATTTAGTAATGCCTTATAATTTAGTAATATAGGGTCGACACTAATTATCATTTTACATTAATTCTCGTAAGTTTTTATTAACTTAATTCTCAGATAGGTGTAAGAATGTTTTAAGAAAATGTGTTTAAGTAAATGAGTTCTTATCCATTTGAATTACTTATGGCAAGTTTCTCTTAAATTAAGACTGGGATATATAGAGAGAGTGAGTTAAAGTGGTCATGAGAAAAATTGCCACTCTCCTTTCTCTAATTCAATCTCACTTTGTTACTTATTATTTTATTATGATTGTTGACTTAGATCTTGCACATTGATTGTTGACCTAGATATTGCATTCTAAGGAAATAAGGCTTACCTGGGGTGATATCCTTAAAATAAGGAGAAGTATTATAGAGATTTTTCCTTATATTTATCACTTGAAAAAAATTTAAAAGGGTAGATATAAATTTATATCATTAATTATAACTTGTTGTTGAGAAGAGGGGATTGTTCAAGATCCTTTGGACATATGTAAGATAACAATAGGAAAAGAATGATGGTTAGATTTACATTTTAGTAACAATAATATTTTATTAATTTAGATGACATCTTATAAGAAAAGAGAGTGGTTGTGTCATAATGATTTTAGGTATTAAGTAAAGTTTATTTTTTTGGTTTCCATTATGGAGTTGGCAGTAAATAAGTTTAGGGTTGGGTTACATTGTTAATATTGCAGGCGATCAGATGTGTGATTACCTTGTTGTTAAGTAATGTGCTTGTATCCCCATATTCTAGACGGATGAATGATGATTATCATACTATTGTGCAATTAGATTTCTTGTCACAATTTGAGTTTTAGATTTTAGACTTGTGTGCAATAGGATTTTATGTATTAATGAATGATGGATCCCAATATTTTCTTGCATTATAGATTTATCAATGAATATTAGACTAACAACCCTTGAGCCATGTAGATAGAATGATTGTTTTAATATCCGTTCTAATGCGCCAATAAATAGTGATGATGCTTGATTGATTTAGAACTAGATTACTAATGCGTCGCTAATTATTGTTGATATTATTTTCCGAATGCTAAAACAATTTTTATTTATTTATTTCTTGTACGTTGTTTTGTGTTGTAACGATTGGGGCCTTTACATACCTTTGTATAAATTATCCATCATGCAATGTAATATTACGAAGTCCATGTTCTATAAGTGGCATCTTATATGATTGCATTTCCATTTCATTCAAACTCCCATGACCAAAGTAACTTTAGGTTGTAAGTTAAAAGTTATATATAACTATGATATATTTATCCTATATGGAAAATCCTAAGATAATGTAGGCTCTAAGCAATATGAAAACCGGCGTAAGGGCTTATCAGAGATAGAAACAACTTTAAGCAAAAGGGAAAATGAAATATGAATTCCATGGAAAGTATGAGGATATCCTTGATGCTTTTAATAATCATAGGAAGAAAATTGGTTTCTATCGGCGAACTTTAGACACTTTTTCGAAGTGACTTTCCAACTTTTGGTTTTGATCAAATTAATTTTCTTCTCAAATTAATTTTGGTTTTGATCAAATTAATTTCAGCAAAGTGCACTCCTGACTTTCAACGGAGTTAGAATTTCACTTTTGGCGAAGTTAGAATTTTACTTTCCACTCTAATCAAAACCAAAGTTTAACTCTGCAAAACATTTTCAAAGGACGATATCAACTTTCAAATAAATCAAAGTAATGGCACTCCTGAAATAACTAAAATCCATTGAGAAAGACTTGCGAGTTTTGATGGACTTAGAATTTTACTTTCAATAGGGTTAGAATTTACCTTTCACTCTAATCAAAACTAAAGTTTAACTCCACAAAACATTTTCGAAGGATGATTTTAACTTTCAAATAAATCAAAGTATGTACACTCATCAAATAACTAAAAGCCATCTTAGAGGACTTGCAACTTTCGGTGGTAGAGAAAGTGGAGTTCCAACTCTGATAAAAGTGGAAACTTTATTCTGATGCACGATTTAGAAGGGTTTATTTTTTATTTTTTAAGCTTTTTAGAGAATCAAAACCCCAAAAGAAAAGAACTCATTTAGAGTAAAATTTTCATTAGAGTTGAAAAGGGAAAATTTTCAAAAAAGAAAAGTTGAAATAAAAAAGAATAGAAATAATTTTTAGGGTGCATTGAGTTCTCAATATTAGATTATGTTTTTTCTTAGAAAAAAATTTAAAATTAATAGATTTGGATGCTAGTGAAAATGGATAATGGTGATATCAGTCTTATGTTTTTTCTTAGAAAGAAATTTAAAATTAATAGATTTGGATGCTGGTGAAAATGGATAATGGTGATATCAGTCTGGAAAAATTGAACAAGAAATATGTACTTCAAATTGTTCTTATTCTTGGGTATTCTTAGGTATTGGTTTCAATTTGACCAATTGTTTCAATTGGCCTTCTACCATATTCTCTGAACTAGTTCACTTTTCAATCATTTCTTATCTAGAATTAGTAAATTAAATGTTAGTTTCATTAAACATCATATGGATTACATGTTTTGCATCTTACTTATATTCAAAAACTCAAGAAAAAACCTTTCAGTAAGTAACATTTGCTTATTCTAACCTATTTCAAGATAGAGTGTTTCAATGACATTCATTTAATATGTATTTTTTCATAAATCCCAATTATCATATTTATATAATGGATTTGATCAAACTTGATCAAACATGGAATTTGACTTAATGTTTATAGTCTTAAAAATATTGAACACTACATGGACACAATGGATAGTTGAAAAATACATATATACACATGTATATGGTGCACATTTTGAAAAATACACATTACATTGTGTGTTATTCAATATCCCTTGATGGAATAAGTTTTATGGTAAAGTTCCCCCAACAGACAGGTGAGACCCCCCTTTGGACCAAGACCCCTTTTTTTATCTAAAGATAGAAGAAAAAAATGGACACTAACTTCCCTTTAAACATACTTTAACAATCAGAGTAAGAGTAAATAGACGGAAGACATACCTTTTTATGATGGTTGTCCTCGTTGCTTCAACCTGTTGAACTTGATCTCCAAGATCCTAGTATGGAAGTATCCCTCCTACAAGAGCCGAGACAATATCCTTCTTCTACACTATATTGTTAGGTGACAATAGATCTATCTATGATGACTTTCACAACAATAGAAATTCATGAGACAATAACACAAAACATGAAGGGAATATGCCAAGTTATATATTAATGATGGTAAACATGGAAAAACTCAAAACCTTGTGATGTTGTGCTAGTGTTCCTCCAAGCTCTCCTATCCATACCTCTCCTGAATGTCTCAAGATCATAATTATAATTCTCTCATGGATTATCCTCCCTTTTCACCTTGGAATGCACTCATTATATAGGAGTTGGAGGCTTAACTACCATGAAGTATTTTAGGAAATGGTTGAGGATTGTGCTCCATAAGTTGGGATTTAGTGCTTAGGATGGAGCAAAGAGATATGGCTTGAATCCTTGACCTCATATTCTCAGAACTAAACCTTAGAATAAGGTGCATTAGTCATAACTCCCTCTAACCACTTCAACGCTCCCCCAACATTGAGGACAAGACATTGACAACACTCCCTATACACGGGAAGGGGAGCGTTGACCTTCGAAAATGGTCAAAATCTCAAGGTAAAAGGAATTGTTTCGACCTTCCCATGATGATTTTTTCTCCTCCACAATTACTAGGGATTACGAATGTTCTCACATGGTAATAAAGTTGTGACACTTAATAAAGTGCATGCAACACTTAGTAAGGTGCATATGACACTTGATAAAATGCATGTGACACTTAGTAAGGTGCATACGACACTTGATAAAGTGCATGTGACACTTAGTAAGGTGCATACTACACTTGATAAAGTGCATGCAACACTTAGTAAGGTGCATACAACACTTGATAAGGTGCATACGACACTTGATAAGGTGCATACGACACTTACGACACTTGAGTGCGACATTTAGGTGTGTAACAATACGGGTGTAGAAGACACATTACATTGTACATGTGTTTTTAGTGAAACTAGGTATTAATATTTTGCTCCATACTAATATTGAAGGGTTTTTATTTGAATAAAGTTTGTCAAACAACCTGAAAAATAAAAATCCTTCAATGTTATATGGAACAAAATATTAATACCCGATTTCATTAAAAACACATGCACAATGTAATGTGTAATTTATAAAATACACACCATATATATATATATATATATATATATCAACTACACATTGTGTCCATGTAATGTTCCATATTTTGAAATCTATAGACATTAAGTCAAAATCCATGTTAGACAAAGTTTGGTCAAATCCATTTTATATACACATTACCATTGGGAATTATGAAAAAATACATATTGAATGAATGTCATTGAAACAATCTATCTTGAAATAATTTATACAAAGTAAATAATACTTACTGAAAGGTTATTTCAAACTTTTCTCTATGAAAGAAATTTTTTTATTTTTTCGGTTTTTTTAATATAATTAAGATGTAAAGCGTCTAATTCCTATGATGTTTAATGAAACTAATGTTTAATTTGCTAATTCCAAATAAGAAGTGATTGCATAGTGAACCATTTCAAAGAATGTGGTAGAAGGCCAATTGAAACAATTGATCATCAATACCAATACCTAATATTAAGAATAATTTCATATCCACCTTTCTTGTTCAATTTTGCTAGACTAATATCACCATTATCCATTTTCACTAGCATCCAAATATGCTAATTTTAATTTAGTTTCTATTAGAAAATCATATCCTAATGCTGAGATCTTGACACACCCTAAAAATTCTATGAATTTTTGGGTACCACTTTCTTTTTATTTATTTATTTATTTTTAACTTTTCTTTTTTGAAAATTTTCCCTTTTCAACTTTGATGAAAATTTTACTCTAAACAAGTTCTTTTCTTTTTGGGTTTTGATTCTCTAAATAACATCAAAAAAATTGTAAGTCAAAAGCTTCAAAAAATAACCTTTTAAATCGCACATCAAAGTAAAGGTTTCACTTTTATTGGACTGGAAACTCCACTTTCTCTACCACTGAAAGTCGCAAGGCTTCCCTGATGGCTTTTAGGAGTGCAAACACTTGCATTTATTTGAAAGTTGAAATCGTTCTCTAAAAATGTTTTGTGGAGTTGAACTTTGGTTTTGATTGGAGTGGAAAGTAAATTCTAATTTCATAAAAAGTCACAAGTCTTCCTCGATGGATTTTAGTTATTAGAGGAGTGCACTGCCTTTGATTTATTTGAAAGTTGACATTGTCCTTTGAAAATGTTTCATGGAGTTAAAATTTGGTTTTGATTAGAGTGGAAAGTAAAATTTTAACTCTGCCAAAAATGAAATTCTAACTCCACTGGAAGTCAAGAGTGTGATTAGTTGAAATAAAAAGTGGAAAATATTCTTTGATGATTGGAGAAGAAAATTTCTTTGATCAAAACCAAAAGTTGGAAAGTCACTCTAAAAAAGTGTGTAAAGTTCGTCAATGAAAACTATTTTTTTTCATATGATTAATCAAGATCATTAGGGTTATCCTCATACTTTCCATGGAGTTCATATTTCACTTTTCCTTACACATAAAGCTTCTTCTATCTCCAATAAGCTATTTTTTCACTCAAACTTTTGAAATTTTCACAAAGTTAAAAATTAAGTTTGGGGTCCACTGAAAGTAAAATTCTCGCCCGATAATCATTGAAGGAGTCACTCTACAATTAATGTTTCACCAATTAAGTAGCTGAATAGTTTGAATAGTAGGAGTCACTCTTACTCAATATTTTAACCAGAAAACTCATCATCATCAAAATTTGAATTCAACTCTACTCAAACAACCTAATATGCATTGTTTGTCTTCATAGATGACATTATTTGATAAGTGTTATAATAGTGGAGTGAATAATGGTGTTTGGATTTCTTTTAGTGGAATAAATTAGAGAGTTTAGTGGATTTGATGTTTTTACTGTGGAGTGAGCTCGACACTTTCAGTAATCTTCTAATGTTTGTTAAATAATATAGTACCTTGAAAATTAATCTCATTCAATTTCATTAATGAGTTATTCTTTTAAAAAAAGTTGATGTATCGAAGTGCGAAAACTTTGAAGATATATTCATTCCAATTTATTTATTTAATTTTTTTGTTTATACTGGGGGAATCGGCAACTTGCAGTTCTCGTACTCGCATGACACGTGGTCGATACCCGTCCACTACCACTATAACCCCAGGTGCACCACACAACCCACAAGCATGGAGCACAAGTAAATCGGGGTGAGAATCAAACTTGAGACCTCCTTTACATATTTCCTTCCATTTACATGGAACTTGCCAATTAGTCTACACCCCTACGGGCAATATTCATTCCATGTTAGAATCAAAATAAGTAAGGATTATTTTAACTATCGGTATAAATATGCTTTGATTTATTATTATCAAACAATAGTATTATTTCAATGAAATGATGGTAAAATAAATTAATGTGTTGATTATTAGCAATAGAAAGAACCGAGAACATGATTTATGCAAGCAACACAATCCACTGCGGAAATAATGAGAGGTCAAATTCAAGAAAAACATTGAACATGAAATTATCAAAGTAATGCAAGATCATAATGAAGAATAATTTAAAAATAAAACGTCAAATAAAGGACAAACCGATGTGGCCCCACTATCCCTATGAAAATTTCCTTACAACCTCAAAAGACTCAAAACATGATCCCCTATAGGGATTTGGAGTAGAACCATGAAAAATAACTACAAAAAAATACATCTCTACTCAAGGGTAGTTTGTTGTGAAACATCCCCATCCGGTAAGACTCCTACGATGTACAACCGGTAAAAGCACCCTTAATATTTTTTTTTTTTTGTGTGTGTGTGTAGGAAGGTAATAATGAAATTATACTCAACATCGCAACACGACGACGAACACAACGCATGCAACTCACGCAACAACAACATAATGTCTTAACATAAAAGCACATCAAGCACCTGGAAGATTTGTACGACATTGAACCGATGAAGAATAAGAATGACTACCCACCCGTCCTACCCTACAATGGTTAGGACCTCCAGGACACATAAGCAACGCTCAAGCCTAGGTTCCCATCGATTTTGACCATTTAAGGTCTCAAGGCTGGCGACTTTTCTGAGGAACAAGGAGGTGTCTACATCCCGCCCGACACAAGCAGACCAAGCCTACTAAGTTAAGGACAATCATCCTAACAACCCCACGTCCCCAAAATTAATTACACAAGTAACTAGAACCCTTACAATGAGCAAACCAAGCACATTAAATTTTTACAAAACCAAGTACAACATTAATTAAAATGAACAACAACACCCTCAACAGGAAGCGCAAGCTAAAAACGACTTCGTCAACAACCCAACCATTAATCAAGGCTAAATGGTCAATATCTATGATTTAAATTGGCGTTAATTATAGATCAATTAACCAGTCTAAATTCCCTTAGTCAACGAGTTACCAACCGAACTTAACATGAATTAGGACTCAAATTTAGCAAGTCCGAGTTACCAATTAGGTGATATCTATAAATCCAAATAACATCATTTACATATCTAATTTAGCAAGTCTAAAATTTGCAATCTAGTCTTTACTCATCATACTAATTTTAATATTTATTACAACATAAATGGACAATTCTATATTAATCTGAATCCCCATCCAACTAGACATAAACTTGAATAACAACATTAACATTCTTAAAGTGGAATGCTACCATTAGCACTTATGAACAGTGAAACCTCAACATTAGTCTAGCTATAATGACTGAACTAACCACACTAGATGTTTATTATCATTGAGGAGGAAACTGCCAGCTAATAACATTGTTGTAGCAAATCAACAAGGTAATTACATATCTGTTACATAACAATTTATTGTAGCAATTAACAAGGCATTTAACATAATGATTAACATAATAAATTAATTGAGCAATAACAGGGTAGTTTGCATGACTATTTTCATAACAAGTATTATAGCACTAACAAGGCGGTTATCATGTTAATTAACATAACAATTAATATAACAGTAGCGAGGAAATTTATATGACGGTTAACATAATGATTAATAATGAAAAAACAAGGCAATTTACATAACTCTTAACCATTTAACTCGCTGTGGCATTTAATCAATAAGTAGGAATCTGCTGACCATTCAGAGTGTTGTAGCAATTGTTCTAGCATTTAGTAAGGCAACTAATATAGCATTTAACATTGCAATTAACAAGCCAATTAACTGTAGCAATTGTTCTGGTAAATTAGTGGTCATTCCAGGAAGCTCAGTCAACATTCTAAAGGAAAAAATCATGGGTAATTACAGCAAGCTCTGGCAACATTCTAAAGGAAAAAGAAATCGTGGGTAATTACAACAAGCTCCGGCAACATTCTAAAGGCAAAATCGTGGGTAATTACAGCAAGCTCTGGCACCATTCTAAAGGAAAAATCGTGGGTATTTAAACAACAATCTAAGTCAATCTTTAAAAGAAAAAACGTGGGTAATTTTAACAGCAATCTCTTCACATTTTAAAGGAAAAAATCATGGGAAATTAAATAGCAACTCAGTCACATTTTGGATGGAAAAATCGTGAGCATTTAAACATCAATCTCGGTCACGTTTTGAATGGAAAATTCGTGAGCATTTAAACAACAATCACAGTCTCAATTTAAAAGGGAAAAACATGTATAGGGACACACCAGAAGGACATTCATGGCTATCCGTATTTTAAATATGCAGAATGATGTGACCAAAACACACCAGAAGGAACTCCATGTTGCCATCATCATTTAAAAGGGAAAAGCGTTGGCATAACGCAAACATGGGAATGAATTCGTTTTCCATTGCCAGGATACCAATGCCACGCAGACAGGAATACAAAAAAAATGTTTTTCATCTCCTGGACACCAATATAAAATGCAGATAGGAAATCAAACATTCTTCCCATTTCCAGAGTACCGATACAATGCAGGCAGGAATACAAAAAACGTTTTTCATTTCCCGGACACCAATATAAAATGTAGATAGGAAATCAAACATTCTTCCCATTGCCAGAGTACCAATACAATGCAGACAGGAATACAAAAAACATTTTTCATCTCCTGGACACCAATATAAAATGCAGATAGGAAATCAAACGTTCTTCCCATTGCTAGAGTACCAATACAATGCAGACAGGAATACAAAAACGTTTTTCATCTCCCGGACACCATTATAAAAATCCAAACCTGAAATCAATTCGTTTTTTTTTCATTGCCAGAATACCCAAAAATTTGCAGACCGGAAATCAATTCGTGATTCCAATGCCATAACCCCAATACAGCGTAGAAAACAGTAAGAGAATGCAAGGATCAAATGGGAAAGGTCATGGAATGATTGTCAGGGTTTCTATCAGTCAAGGCATAGAGAAAACCAACTAGGACACCAGATAATCCACACGTAGAGGTCGTTGCCAGATGGCGGAATCCATAATCAGCTAGGGACAAACATCAAGGGTATCCGGCTAACAGGTTCATCATTCGCTCATCATCCTCACACAGAAAAGAAGGGCATTGAGATCCATAGGTCTTTTAACGCTAAGGCGATGACTATAGATCAGGCTCCTGGCCGACTACTCAGTTGAGGACTGGTGAGCTAGGGACGAAGGCTAAACAACCACGAAGGTCAAAATCAAAACAGTAAGGTGATCAATACGTGCGGGTAAATGAATCCATGGGAGTCAATCTATCAACGAGCTAGGTTAAGAAATTTCAGAAAACCATCTAGACAATCAGTTCACTTACCCAAGTAAAAATGCAGATTCAGCATAAGTTCTAAAACAATTTACCATACAAAATGAAGAAAGCGTACAGTTGCCTGTTCGGAGTGGACGTCCCACGTGCTCCTTGCAACTCTCGTGTGATGACCATCGAGACTTCACCAGTACCTCCCAGTCAATGCTAGGGGTACTCTTCTTCCCCCTTATCCCCTCGAGCCTCAAAGGGGCCACACACTCACTATCTAGAGATTTCGACTAGCTCCCAGCTCGCCTCGCAAGGTCGAGATACCACTCCTCACCGAGATGGGTATCCCAACTCCCACAAGTTAAGTCAGTCAAGTAGATATTTCTGCAGCGTAACGTTACCCAAACAGAAGAGATCCAACCTCCATCTCCTCCCTTCATTATATAGAGTTTTGTGGTTCCTTACTTTCCTAAAATCTTGTTTAGTTAAGTTTTTAAAATTTAATTCCTAAAAATTCCTCCCCGTACAAGTGTCATCCATCCCCTTCATTCATCCATAAATTAATTTCTTTAATTAATTAATTATCTTTATTTCCCTCACCCACCTAGAGTTACTCCTAGAATCACTCCTAGGTGTCCCCAAATTCTCTTACAGATTTTAATGACTTTCCCCACCATTAAATTGCTAGTTCAGTTTAAATTAGAAATTTCTTAAATGGTAGATACTTTACTAAGTTTGACTTTCCGCTTTTTCCCTTATGTTCCCTTTTTCCCTTTTTATGTTTACCTCTTTTCCTAGTTTCCTAATATTTTAGATTTTCCCTCTTTCCCCTTTTTAATTAGAACTCAAAA
>ML778782.1:293070-316350 GCA_009831015.1 Picea engelmannii | reverse complement strand
TGTTCATGTGCATTGTAGCGGTGATAAACTCCAGGTAATCAATTGTCCCATCCCCATCTACATCTGCAGCATCCATCAATTGCCTAACTTATGACTCAGATATTTTAGACCCAAATCTTGCAAGGTCATTCTTCAGTTCTTCAAATGTGACTGTCCCACTGTTATCAATGTCCATACTCCTGAACATCTCCTTCAAACCCCTTATTTCCTCTTCTGATAGACTTTCAGCAATCATCTTCAGAGCAACTTTTTAAAGCTTGTTGATTGCCCTGAATTGCTTCATCCTAACTAATACAGTACTGTCAAGGGGTTTGTCTAGTGCCTCGCCATCTTCTCTTATCCATGGATGGTTTAAAACATTAGCAGCCGTAAGATGTTTCTTGGGATCATGTTCGAGCATCTTTCTGACCAGGTCTTTTGCAACACTAGAAATAGATGGCCATGGTTCACTTTCAAAGTCAGTAATTTCACGCAATACAGCATCAAATATGCCATGTTCCGTCTCTGCCCAAAATGGAGGCACGCCAGAGAGTGGAATATATAATATCACACCAGCACTCCATATATCTATTTCTGGTCCATAATGTCTCCGTAATACTTCAGGAGCCACATAATATGCACTGCCCACAATGTCTTTGAACACATCACCCAGATAGCAAATTATACAAGGTTCGCATAGGATAATTCGATCTCTAAATTCGCACAATCCTCCAAACAACAATAAAAGTATATATGGGAAACCCTAAAAATGCCAGAAACTTTCAAAGGTCGTATAAATATAAAGAGGTATCCAGATCTTAATTTCTTTCTCTTTATGCACCAAATCTAGCTCTGAAAATGTCAAACCATATTAACAAAAGACCAAAGTTACCTCAGTACGATTTATGAATCTAAGGAAACCATCATATTAGCGAGCATGAGCGTGGCAGGTGAGGAATAGTGTAATTCCTGGTAAGGAGGCCGACGTTGATGCCGAAGTGTGCGAGGGTAAGGGAGGTTACTTCTGCCATGCATAAGAATTATTTCCAGTGGCTCCACCACCAGCGTTCATAGCTGTTATATCCCCTATAACATAGCTCAACAATTATATCAATTGGTCAACCAATGAACAATGTTAAGTGCATGAGCAATCAATGTTATACCAAAGTTTTTAATCTACCAACAATCGAATTGAAATCAATACCAAACTCAATTATGCGCCAATGTAACCACCGATATCCATATCTTAACCAATGTGTCGATATATATAAGCAACATACCAATAGTCATGAAAAATAGACATAGGCATTATATATGAATATCCATATATCTTATGAAACCAAAGGTTTAGTGGGCCAAATAAGAAGCCAATCCAAATACTAATGTATTGCAAATTCAACGAAATCCAATCACATAATCGATATAAGAATGTCCAATGAGTATACCAATGTGTGCGAGTGTTATACCATAATGTTCAAACATCCGACATGCAGTTCAAAACCCAAAATCATGTTCTCGCCAATCAAACGTTTAACCAAGGTGTCAAATTGATATTGCATAAATTGATACGCCAAGAGCTATAACAAGCATCAATAATAAGGATCACAAAAGATAAATCTTGACCCCCATGCAATTCAATGAATCAATGTTCAGGCAAGTCATAAAATGAGAATCCAAAGGTTAAATGTCTTCAATAAAACCGAGTTATATAATCCATCAAAGTATGAAAACCGATCAAAGGATATTGCCGATCATGTAAAAATCAACAAAAAGATAAGCGCAATATGTATAATGACACAAAAGATATTGGCAGTTCAGATAATGATCGAAATGTGACCTCGAAAGGAGAAATCTTCATGCTTACACTCGTGAAGACTTAGCGAAGACAAATGTGCAAAAGTCTCAAGAAATGAAAGTTTCGTCTGCAACAAAAACTTGAAGTTCGCAAGACATAGGTGTAGGCAGCTTATAGGGCAATAGAAAAATTGTATTGGCTGCCAACAGTCCTATAGTGCTTGCGTTATTGCCAAACCAACCACTAAGAAACAGGGCCTGTACACCCCTCTTCCTACTCCTGTCAGGCCATGGAAATCCATCTCAATGGACTACATGTCGGGCCTCCCATCCACCAAGCGGGGAAATGACTGTGTTTTTATGGTTGTTGATCGCTTTTCTAAGATGGAAATTCTGGTTTCCTACAAGAAGCACATCACAATAGATGCCACTGCCAAGCTCTTATTTGAACGAGTCTGGGTACATTTTGGAATCCCACAAACCATTTTCTTAGATTGGGACAGTCGATTTCTCAGCACATTCTGTTCGAGCCTCTGGTCACTATTGGACACCAAGCTCATCAAATCCACGACCTTCCACCCCCAGACAGATGGCCAAACCAAGGTCGTAAATCGAATGATTGTGCATATCCTTCACATGTATAATTCAGAGCACCCTCGCACATGGGATGAGATCCTTACTTATGTCCAACATAGCTACAACTGAGCTCTGCATAGCTCAACTGGACATGAGCCCTTTCAGGTAAGGTTGGATTCCAACCATTGGGTCCCATAGATGTTGCACTTCCCCTTGCGGTCACCTCAACTGACTCATCTCCTGCTCCAAATGAAGCTGAAAAATCCACCCGGTTCATTGAGTGGATCCAACACATCTGCCAACAAGTTTAGGATATCCTACAAAAGTCCAATGACAAGTATAAGCAGTGCCATGATCAACATCGGGTGCCACATAAGTTTCAGGTGGGAGACAAAGTTTGGTTTCACTTACAGAAATAATGCCTTACAGAACCCCATCAGAAGCTTTTCCCGCTCTGTTATGGTTCATACACCATCACCAAGGTCATGGGGGATAATTATTTTGAGCTCAACATTCCTCCTTTCCTTGGCCTGCACCCAATATTCAACATGGATCTCCTTCACCCTTATTTACCACCATTATTGGACACCTCAGAAGTAGCAGAACAACTGACACCAAAATATCTCAACCCTGAATGCATACAACAGGCATCCAATGATCATATTGTGGACACACATATCAAGGGAACTCGACAGCAAAGGATCCAGCTTTATCGAGTCATCAAAGCAGGGTAGCTCCTGCACCAAGGCAAGTGGCTCACCCGGGGCCAAATTCAGTAGAAATTTCCTCATATGGTGGGGGAACTCAATGCAATGGAGACCATTGTTGCTTAAGGAGGTAGGATTTATCCAAGTGGATATCGGTGGCCACCCACCTTTTCCAACTGGCTCAAAACAATTTTCTGGCAATTTTGGTAATTTACTATTTTTAGCAGTTTTTCACTTCCAGAGTCGTTTTGAGGCCCTAAACGATGTTTTTTGGGAAAATGGGGAGAAATATGAAAGTTCCTTTGATATTTTCCCCAAAATTAGTCTCCTTGATGATACCTTTCCAACGGGCTATCATACACCTAAAACGGAGATTGTATGCAAAAGTTACGACCCCGGGAAGTTGATGTACTAACTTACCCAAACGGGGCCCACATGACTTTTGGCGCTTCATCTCCTAAGGTTAGGTTTTTGGATGTCTAGGGTTTTTGGCATTCCTGTTTATTGTAAAAATCCCTTCAGATCCTCATTGTAATCATCTTCTTTCGAATGAGTGCAACCATCACATCTCTTCTCATAGATAAGCCGCCACCATTCTAGCAAGCTTGTTTCCACTGCATTTTACAGTTTCAACTTATTTCCTTATTGAATAGAAAATCAGTTTTACTGTATCTCTGTTATTTTGTGTTAAGCACCTGTTAATAATCTATAGTCATTTCGTTTTACTCATAAAATCCGGATCATATCTAGAGAGACTAATAAGTCTCATGTTTTTAAAGCTAATGAATGGTTTGTGTCTGCAGGTGTAAAAGGATGTGAAGATAAACTGATTCATAATTTTGTCATGTTAGTAAAAGAGACAACATGGTCTCATTTAATTAGTAAAAAGGGAAGATATGCAAGTTCAAGAAATGTAGTTGTTGAATATGAAGCAACGAGTTGGCTTGAGGATGCTTCAACTGAAGAAATCTTGGAATTGGCTATGCCAGACTGTGAGGATGCAAGTCTGGGACTTGCCAGAGTAGAAATGACAACAAAGGATGATAGTAATAAAGATGAGTGGAGCAGAACTATGGAAGAAACCTTGTCTAAAGTGTTAGCACCAGAAGTCACCCCTGGATTGGGGT
Source organism: Picea engelmannii (assembly GCA_009831015.1). NCBI lineage: Eukaryota > Viridiplantae > Streptophyta > Pinopsida > Pinales > Pinaceae > Picea > Picea engelmannii. The sequence goes on along the minus strand of ML778782.1, from coordinate 312,167 downwards.
AGAGGTAATCCTAATACCCATCAATATTTTATGTCAAAGATTGGTTATAAAAGGGACAAATGGGCACAATCTCAGGAAAATATCGCATTAACTCAGAAAACTAGACTGGTATGCACAAGAAGGTGAGGTCTTGTTCTAAATTTAGTCAGTAAGTTGTAGTAAAGGTAAGTAGGAGGAAGACTTACGGCGAGGAAAATGTAGAGGTCTGTTGTGAACATCAGGTTTTCTAGCAGCCTAAGGAAGAAAAACTTAAACACAAGGTCATCTTGGATTCAAATTTCAAAGATACTGAAAGAGATCATAACAACATTACATCAAACATCAACATAATACAGTTACAACAATCCATGTCAATCAGTCAATCATGAACTCTTTTAGCATCAGAGGGAAATAAGACAGAGTAAGAAGGCTGACTGTTATTATACAAGAAGTCTCAGATTACAAAGCCTAACTAGAGAACCATAGTGTTCATTAAAACTTTACAAATCGGGAGCTTTGCTCTACCATCGACCATTACAAAATATAAAAATTGAGCATAAATACTCAAAGAAACTTTCTCCCTACAGAAACACACTTTGGGCATGCATTAAAGTCTTGGCATTTTCATCTTCTTCTGTTACGCTGCACTTGCACTCCTCTGTCAGACGCAAGATCTTATCGATATGGGCTTCATAGGAAAATTCATGACAAGGGAACTTTCAGTTGATTGTCGGCCCTGCACGGTCAGATTTTCCATACTTTCCATTTATGTGATGAAATGAGGTTTCAACTACGCTACCCATTTTCATTAACTACTTTCATTGGGATCAGGACGAAGCCTACCAACCATGAATGTTCCAGGTAAGCTCACAATTCCTTTGAGACGATTCTAGTGCCTCGAGGCCACGTAGATCCTTCTCTGTGACCAACTTGGGCACTTTGATCTTTTGCGCAGCTCCATTTTCTTTGTCACACGCGACCGTGGGCCTTGACCTCATGCTTATCCTTCTGAAAACTTGGGATTTCGCACTTCGGGGGTTTTCACTCTTGATTTCAAATATCCTGATGCTTGCTCCTACAAAATGGCCCACTTGGACCAACGGTCAGATTTTCTTTGAATCTGACGGCCATGATCATCTCCTCGAACAACCTCAGTCGCCCATCACTCGATCAGAAGCCTATCATTTATTTAACCCTGCCTCCATATGATCCTGAGCAGCGGCTGTGAGCCTGATTCCCAGGTGCATCGTGATTTCATGTTTCACGAACTCATGTTGCGCTCTATGCTCAAACCTCCGAGTCGTGAAATCGTGATCTCTCAGATCAGGTGACAAGCGTCTCTTTACATTGGATGACCCAAATTGTATCGGCATTTTGAGACTTCCGGCCATCGACAATTCTCACCCTAACTTTCCCGAAAGACTTTCTCTGTGGTTCAAATCCCGCGCCACGTGCCCCTCTAGAATGAACGGCCCCGATTATTTCGCGACTTTGAATTTTGTGAGTCTTCACAACTTGGCTCTTTTACTGCTCCATCTCGTGAGTCAGTGAAACGATGATCTCATGCCCCGCATCCTTCCGATACCAACGACTAGCATGGCATCATGATTCCGCAACTTTGCCTGACGCTATTCTTCACACAACTGTATGGCTCCCATGACCGTCAATCTGCTCCACCTGGTGGATCTCCATCATTGAACATTGATCTTTCTCACTTGATTTGAATCCATATTTGACCACTCTAAGTGTGGTGTTTGGTGTTTACAATTGCGGCCCGCGAACAACTACATGGATGACTGGCTAAAGGCTCAGGAAAGAAAAAGGATCAATGATAGAGGTAAAGAGAGAAGTTCTCGACTTTAGGGGGGAAAGAAAAAGGCTTAGAGTCGGTATTTATCAAGCAAGATGCTAAGGAAAAATAGGTCTATCAAGAAGGTGAGGACAAATAATGGAAAAATACAAGCTGAGAGGAAAACTTACGACCGAGTCCGCAGAAGGAGGACAAACAAGTAAAAACACAAACCACGGTAGAAAACACAAACCCCTACGGCTCTGACAAGATGATGTGCTAACATTTGTCTCCACAGGGGATGGAATGCTCCCTGTGAGCTGCCTAGAACACGCAACTCCAGTGCCTTTCTTTGGGTTATGGAGTCTCCTACTAACAAAAAATACATAAAACATGGACAGTATTTACATGGTGGAACTCCGATTGCAGCTTCAAACAAAAACTTTTTTAGGAAGTGCCCATTTACTGGGCCACCAAAAACTTCGTCACCCTCCAAATTTTGCAACCTGTAAGTGTTGTTGGGAAATGCTTCAGAAATTTTGAAGGGGGCGATCCAAAGGGCTTCAAATTTGCCATGCTTGCCCTTGTCCTGTTTGGGCACATCCCATTTGAGGACCAGATCTCCCGGCTAGAAATCCTCCTTATTGCTCTTCCTATCAAAGGCCTACTTGATTTTCTATTGATGGTGATGTGCTTTGTCCAGAAGTTGCTCTCTTGCCTACTGCACTTCTACCAGTTGATGTATTCTACTAATCATGTCATCAGGCTCTTCATGGTAGTCTTGGAAGAATTTCGCTACAGGTAGGGCGAGCTGGGAAGGAAAAACTGCTTCAGTCCCGTATACAAGTTGGAAAGAAGAGATGTCCAGGGACCTCTTTGTTGTCACTCTATCAGCCCACAAAGAAAATTTGAGCATTGAATCTCATGCTTTCTTATTGTCCTCTAATGGTATTTTGATAATCTTTATAAGGCTTTTGTTAGAGGACTCTGCTAATCCATTGCCTTGGGGATAGTAGGGGGTAGAGTGAATCAATTTGATCCTGAACTGTTCATAGAATCGGATCAATGGCTCGGCCTTTAAAGATGCGACGTTGTCAGTGATAATCCTTCTTGGACAACCAAATATTTTTATAATATCTTCCATAAAACCAATGATCACCTTATGAAAAGCACTCCTTATCGGGATAGCTTCTATCCACTTGGTAAAATAGTATGTGGCAGTTAGGATCCATTTGTGCTGACCACTTGATGCAGGGTGAATTTCCCCAATGAAGTCTAGACCCCATTGCTGGAAGCACATTGAGGCCACCATAGGCTTTAATGGCAGATACTTGAGCTGCTTCTTTCCAAAGAATTTCTGACATTTGATGCAAGCCCTGATTTTTTCAGAGACATCATTTGTAGGCCAGTAGTACCCAGCCCTGAGAATTTTGCAGGTAGTGGTTTTCCAGAAGTGATGTCCCCCACAGAGGCTGTCATGGAAATCAAATATAATTTTATGGGCCTCTTGTGGATCCAAACATCTCAGGAGAAATCCTAGAGGGTCTTTCCAATATAGAACCTGGTCGATAAGGCAATATATGATTTTTTTGAGCTTTAAAGTTGTTGCCTTGGTCCTTCCCATACCATTAGGGGGACTTAACTCCTGCAGAAAAAATATAATATCTTTGTATGAGGTGCATTCTCCTAACGGAGGGTTGTCCCGAGGAACTTTATCATATGCTTCATCCTGCTGGTTTTTTGAGCAAGTGTTAATGAATTTAACCCCGAAATATTTACAATTAGATTCAACCAACAACTTGGATAAACATTGGCCTTTAACTAGTTTGGTAGGTTTTATTTCTATGTCGAATTCGAGGATTTTGGCAATCCACTTGCTCCTTCTCCCATTTATGTTAGGATGAATGAGAATGTCCTTCACAGAAGCTAAAGGAACATATGCGATGATCTTCGAATGCAAAACATAGACTCTGAAAGATTTGAGAGCTTTCACCAAGGCATAGGCCTGCTTATCCATGATGTCATATCTGATCTCTGCATCCCTCAATGCTTTGTTGAAAAAGGAAATAGGCTTTTCCATCCCTTCAACATTATTCTGCAATAAAACAACTGCCACTGTATCAAAAGAAGAAAAGGAAAAAATCAGAAAATCTTTGGAATAATCGGGACTGATTAGCACAGGTGCCACAGTCAGTGCCTTCTTAATTTGTTTGAAGGATTATCTGGACTAAGCAGTCCATTTTAATCCGTTCCCCTTCCTGAGCATGGTTGTGATATGCTTCACCAATTCAACAAAATTTGAAACAAACCTTCTTAAGAAATTGATTTTTCCCAGGAAGGATTGAATTTCTTTCTTGGATCTGGGAAGTGATAAGGATTGAATAGCTTCTAACCTGCTTGAATCAATCCTGGCCCCCTCAGCTGATACAATCTATCCCAACAATTTTCCTTCCTGCATGGAAAATAAAGACTTCTTGGATTTAGGGAGAGACCAAACCTCCTGCATTTCGAGAAGAATTTCCTTAGATGTTGACAATGTTCTTTATTAGATTTGAAGAATACTGTTATGTCATCCAGATAAATGACCACGAATTTATCTCTTTCTCCAATGAAGGCGATGTCCATGGCTCGTTGAAAGGTTGCTCCTGCGTTCATAAATCCAAAGGGAATTTTGGCATACATGAATGTGCCCCAAGGAGTGGTGAAGGTTTTCTTTTCTCTGTCCTCGGGAAGGAAAAAGATCTGATTGTAGCCAAAAAAATCCATCGATCATGGATATCTTGGATGCGCTTATTACCCTCTACAACATGTGTTCCATCTTTGGCAAAGGGTAATTGTCCTTCTTAGAGCTTCTGTTCAGATTTATGAAATCAACACATGGTCTAATTTCTCCATTATTCTTTCTTACTAGGACCAGGTTGGCCACCCACTCAAAATACCTCAAAGGCACGATGATCTGGGCATCCAACATCTTTTTTACCTCTTTCTCCATAACAAGAAGCAACATAGGATTTATCTGTCTTAATTTCTGCCTAAATGGTTTGGCTTCCTCTTTCAATGGGATCTTGTGCTCAATGACACTTGTGTCATATGTTCTAAGGTATTCATAGGTCCAGGTAAACACATCAGTAAATTCCCTTAACAGTTCACCATACACGACCCTCTGCTCCTTTGACAAACTTCTTGATAGCTTGACAAATTTGGGATTCCTCTCTGTGCCAATATTGTAGTCAGCTACATTAGCATCCTCATTTGGGAATTTACCTTTTATTGCCACATCATTTCTTTCAAATAATCTTTCCAAAGGGACTAGTCCCTTTGGGATGTGGTTACTGAGTAACTGGAAAATGTGATGATCAACAATTTTTTTTAGAAAAACATCAAGATGAGGATGTATTTCAGAGTTGGAATCTTGATCAATGTGTAATGTTGAAAAATCATCAACATTCTCCAGGAATCTTTTGACCTCAAGATCATCCTCAAACACTTTCCAATGCTTGACGTTGTCAGGTATGGAGGGTCTATATTTTACTTCCACATCATACCTAATCCTGGGTGGTTGGGGGATTCTGAAATTGCTCGCAGATATAGCCAAAGAGTCAGCCATGACATTCTCTTCCCCGAGAACAAATGAAATGTTGAAAGCCAAGACAAAACCGTCAATGAGGTCCCATACTTCATTTCTATATGATTTCAGCCGAGGATTCTTAGCCTGATAAATACTTTTGATCTACTGGACAATCAGCTCAGCATCTCCAAAAAATGATATCTCTTCAATCCCCATGTCCTTTGCAGCCCTCAAAACCAAAACAAGGGCTTCATATTCTACCACGTTATTGGTAGTTTCAAATTCTAACTTGTAGGACAAGGATATAGTTTCCTAAGCAGGGGAAACAAGGACTACTCCAACACCAACACCTTCTCTAGAAGAGGCTCCATCAAAGAACATTTTCCACACAGAGGTAATCGGAGGAGAATCTTTACAGAGAGTAATGCACTTTCTGATCTCAAGAGGGGGCTTAGGGGCATCCGTGCATTGCAATAGGCTGGATCCCAAATCACTGTCAAGTGCAAATATAGGATGGTTGGTAGGATTTGCTTCACCGCTGATAATGTAGGCTAATTGAGCTTATGTTTATAGTCTTCTATGCTCCCCCACAAACATAGGAATGGTAGCATATGTGAGGTCCATCTGCAATGTTCCCCCAAGTCTTTTTATCCAAGATCTTGACAATATCATTCCAAACTTGGGAGGAACATCAACCACCATGATATCCATGACCACACTTTTCATGGGTAGCTGAAAAAAGGTTACAACCATATCTTTGATGACCCCAAGACATTGCACTTTCCTGGAGTCAAAGGAATACAAGCCTTGGTATGATTTTGAGATTTCTAGACCTAATTCTTCCATGATAGTTTTGGGCATAAGTTTATGAGAGGCCCCTGAATCCATCAGACAATTATGCAGTACCTTGTCATGTATGCTTAGTGATGTGTATAGGGGAGGGGATGAATCGTCTCTATCTTCTACCATGGGACCTATGATGACTATTGGCTTCCCATCTTGCAAATTGATTGAGTCTGAGGGATGATTCAAAGGTTCAGTCAATAGCAGTTTAGATAGGGATCTCTTAAAGTCTTCATGCTTGACCAGCTCTGAAAGGGGTACCGGGATCCTAATCTTTTTAATTTCATGCTCAAAGTTAAAATAGGAGGGGAGATTCATAATTTCTTTTACCTTTGGGATAGGACCTTTGACTACTGGTGGGGGGTCTGCGTTCTCCTTTCCTTGTTGTTGCTTGCCACATCTTTGGTGGGTTTGTCTACTCTGGGAGGCTGATCAGGGATGTCAGACTTCCCATCTTTATTCTTAGACCCGAGGTTGTATCTATTCGGTCTGTCACTGGCCTTATTTCCCTTGCTCAACTCGTTTAATTGAATGTCCATGAGAGACTCCTTGTATGTTGATTGAGTTAGGTGAGGAGAAGGAGATGCGTCTTCGAGACAGTGAATTTCTAGGTCAAGTTCCTCTTCCTCTCCACCATCATCTACGAAAAGGTTGTTCTAAAAAGGGGTTTAGATTTCCTAATCATCCCTGTCTCTGTTCCGAGGCTCTCTTTGCATAATCTTAGGAGCATGGTTATTCGGCCTCCTGAAGTTTCCTCTGTTATCAACATTTTGAGGATTTATGTACGTTTTTTTTCCCTCCAATTCCAACCATCCTAGCTGAAAGTGATTTTAGTAACTTGGNCAGAGGAACTGGAGGTTGAGGCTTTAGATCTTCCCCTTCCTCTGTCTTTATCAGCCTTATTCCTGAGTCGGTCAACTGCCAATATGTTAGATTCTACTTCCAGGGTTGAATCTTACATATGAAGTTGGGGTCAAAAGAACTAGCATATGTGATTTTGGCAGAGGCCTATGTAGGCTTTATCTCAACAGGGATCTTATTGTACATTTTGTTGAATCTTTTGGAGAAGTCAGATACAAACTCTCCCTCTTTTCTTTTTAGGGACCTGAACTTTGTGATATAATACATGAAATCTTTTTTATTCCCCCATTGCCTCAAGAAGATATAATCTAACACCTCAATCCCATAAATGGATCCAGGGGGCAGGGCCCTGAACCACTTTCTGGCTTCTCCATCAAGGCTATGGACAAAAATCATCATCCATACATCTTCATCTACTATGACATAGTTATCAACATAACTATAGAAAGTTGCAAGGTGCTCCCCTATAGTAATATCTCCCTCCCCGGTGAACTTAGGTAGTTGCTTAAGATAGCCACTGGCTGGAAGGGCATTGAGAGGTTGAGGTAAAATGAGAGGGGAATATCTGGAAGCTATTATAGAATCCATTCTATTTCTGGGGGGGTAAACTCCTTCCATAGGGATGATGGGTGGAGGAGAATGAGGACGTGATGGAGTCTGAGCAGGAGAAACTAGAAATGAGCCTCCTGGAGGAAAAGGGAACAACAGAGGATTTGGATAAAAGGCCACAGGGCTAGAGGGTGTTAATATTGTGGTAGCTGTGGGAGGTATTTACCTCCACGTGTGAACCTGACAAGAATATGAGACTCTGGAAAGCAAGAGAAAACCCTAATGAGTTGGCTAATAACCCTAGAAGTCTTGTTGGCTCAAGAAGATAATTTATATTAGGTTATTAGCCTCCAAGAGAAGAAGTCGGCTAGAAATAATAATAATATACTGAAAAGACACATATCCAGAAGGAGAAGTCAGCCCCAGCAAATCTGGCAGAACCAGTATAAATACAGGGTGCCAGTTCTCATTTGATAGCATCTCAGAATTGCAGTTCCCAGTTTGGTGCGCACTACAGTTCCCAGTTTGGTGTGCACATGTGGAGGAGAGTTGTAGGTGCAGTTGCAACAACAACAAGTTTTCAGTATTGGCTTGAATATCTCTTGGATAGGGTTTGTATTATCTGATCAACCTTTTGTGATGCGCTATCCTTGGGGATAGGTGTGCTACCCTTTGTTTGGCTATCTAGCCTAGGGTTTGCTTCCGAAGGAATTCTCAATCAAGGTTAAGGTGCTCGGAGGGTGGCTTTGGCCTATGGTTGGGTGACGAGAGTATCATCAATGGTAAAATGAGCACATAATCTTCTATATTCTATCAGGTTATGGGCCCACACCCCCTTCAGTCAGCCTAAAAAGATGGAAGGAAACATAGCCGCTAGGATATTGAGCTCACTGAGGAACTTTTGCTAGGGTTACTAACAAAAGCATCTTCTAAGACACTACAGCTAGGATTACTAGCAGGAGTAGTTGCAGAAACCCTAATCCTCTTGTTGAGGCACCTTAAGTGAATGGATTGACCTAATCTTCAGACAGATTAGTGCACCCTAGCCTAGCACATCTCCTGGCACTCTCAGAAGGCCAAGACATGAAGTTTGGATTTCTGGTCAAATATAGGGTTTGGCCAAGTCAAGCAGACATGACGAACTCTATGAAGTCTGAGAACAAGTTAGATGGAGCCTCTAACTTCAGAGCATGGAAGACAAGGATTGACCTCATCCTTGCCAATAATAAAGTGTTGGATATCGTGAAAGGAAAGATCTTGAAGCCAGAGTTTGAAGAAGGAGAAGAGAAGGAACCACAGAATGTTGCAGCTATGGAGAAGTTCAAAGATGTTGACATCAACGCCATGAGTATCATAGTGGATTCCATAAAAGACAACTTGATACCATACATCATCTTGACTCATCAAAGAAGATGTACGATGCCCTAACAAATCTCTTCTCAGTCAGAAACATTGGACAAGTTATGAGTTTGAAGAATGATCTCCGTGACATGAAGATGAATGATGACAACATCATAACATCATACTTTGTAAGGATATCCCAGTTAAGAGATCAACTACAAGCTATTGAAGAGATCATCTCAGAGAAGAAATTGGTGAACATAGTACTCAATGGTCTTCCTAAGACATGGGATGCATTTGCCGTAAGCATGAACACAAGAAAGGAATACATGACATTTGAAGAACTTTGGACTTGTTGTGCTCAAGAAGAATCAAGGATCAATGCAAAAGAGAAACCCCAAAAGAAGTACGATGATCAAGCCTTCACAACAAGATTCAAGAACTTTAGTAACAAAAGGAAGTTTGGTTCAAGGAGGAAGCCAAATCAAGAGAAAGACATTTCAAAAGTACAATGCTTCAACTGTCAAAAGTACGGTCACTACAAGAATCAGTGTCTTGAGCTAAAGAAAAGGAAGGAGAAACATGAAGCATCGATTGCTGAAGAAAAGGAACCTACAAAGAAGACTAAGTAGGATGGAAGAGACTTCTTCTACTAAAAAGTTAACAACACTCCTCTTATTTCTTGTACATATCTTGTTTGCATTGTCTATGTACATATCTTGTATATCTATCTCTTGGAAGATAATGTGTTCCAAGAAGAGCTATACTTATGGAAGAACAAACAAGATGGAAATGAATATCATTAGATAATACACATGAAAAGATGAGATACAAATCACGTGGAAGCCATTAAGCTGAATCAATCATGAAGAGACTCAGTAGAAGCAAAGACAGAAAGAAGTCAGCAATCAAGAGGAAATTAGAAAAAGACTTATGACGTTTTAAAAAAGACAACAAGACGGAAGCGTAGACTTTGTTAGACCAGAGAGCCAATTATATATTGCAGAAGACAATAAGGATGTAGACGGAAGCATGGACTTCGTTAGACGGAGGGAGCCGATCATATGCACTCTTACATGAAGCAAGGATTAGGAGGGAGCTAATCCTATGACCCATTGAAGACAATGAAGTATATATATCTATGGTAGCAGTCACAAAAGACAGTACGTGTTTAGTTCAACTACAGAAGAAGACTTCTTCGAAGAGAATCCTTAAAGTATTCTTGGTTGTCCATCTGGATCCGTGATCCTATGATGAAAGAAAGAAGTGGAATCTCTAGGGCATGGAATCTATAAGGAACTCCATGGACCCAAGAGCTAAAGAAAAACATGAAGAAGAACATGAGGATTCCAAGAAAGTAAGAGAAACTAGAACAACTAGTCATTGTATCAAGAATCACAATATTACCAGTCTAATATGAACTCACTAAAAGAAATCAAGCAAAAGAACTGAAAGTCGTGATGAAGAATAGTGTTGCGAGATCTAGAACCAGAGGTTCTCCCAAATGGAGGGAGAAGACTATGATGATTACTTGTTCTAGTAAACCAAACTTATCTCTACATAAGTCATTATATCATCTACAACATCCATGAGTTGGAGTTCTACATCAGATGAATGCAAAGAATGTTCTCCAGAGAAATTGAATAAAGAGCGTATGAAGAGCAATCTCAAGACTTTGAGGCATACCAGAAAGAGACTCATGTATGAAGATAAGAAGAAGATAACTTGGTGAAGAAACTCCAGTGCACAACAGAAGCGTGGTGAATATTTCCTATAAACATCAAGATGACTACTCAGTAGATCAGATCTCATGATGATAGAAGAAGTGCCACATAGATATGTTCCAGCTTTCCAACTATGGTATACTCTATTGTTCAGATCTACCTAAAGCCTTCACAGTGTTCCAGACTAAAGTACATTTGAAATCAAGCATTAAATTATCTGATGAAGTCCAGAAAGGAGAAAATGATTCTCCAAATACATATCTCCTCAGATGAGCAGATAAGCAAACATTTTGGTAAAACATCTATCCAAGATGAAAGAGTTTGCATACTCAAGCTAGAGCTCGTGGAAACAACTTCCTTCTTATTGGAAAAGGAAGAAATGAATCTCCAAGTTAGGAGGGAGCACTAAAACATTATTGAATACATTCATCCTTAAATTTGAAAAATAGTACATCTTGGACAGATGCTTTCATGTTCGGAAAGTGGATTGAGACTTCTGACGGACAATCACTTTCCATTGTGGTTAACATGGAAGGTAGTCTGATTGCTGATGTATCATAGACAGTGACTTCCCATTGTAGTTAACATGGGGAGTGGTCTAGGGAAGTCTCTCTTCTTGAGGGTTACTCAAGAAGACTGGCCTGCCTCATTGGACAACGATTTCTCATTGTGGTTAACATGAGGAATGGTCCGTTTCGAAGGTTGATGCAGGACAATCTTTTCCTCTTATGGTTAACGGAGGAAATGGTCCTGACAATCATTCCTTAGGGTGTATACATTCTCTCCAGGGTGCACTTTGATTAGTGTAGGAGGAATGGCCCAGGGTTGGGAATGGTCCAGGCTCAGCAATCAGGGATAGACATTCCTTAGGGTTTTCACATTCTCTCTAGGGTGCACTTTGATTAGTGTAGGAGGAATGGCCCAGGGTGGGAAATGGTCCAGACTCAGACATTCCTTAGGGTTTATACATTCTGTCCATGGTGCACTTTGATTAGTGTAGGAAGAATGACCTAGGGTGAGGAATGGTCCATGCTCAGAAATCAGAAACAATCATTCTTCCTTGTTTGAGAAGAATAGGGCAGATAGCCCATTGCTGATGAGGGCATATATTCTTTCAAATCTCACAAACGTGAAGTGAAATATTGGCCCATATGATTCAGTTTATTTTTAACAAAATTTTCTATGCAAGATGGCATCAGATGATTGTTATGGATACTACCTGTCTCCAGACAGTAGAGATATACTACTATGGTGGATATGTTGCACTATTTTGAGGCAGATATTCTTTCATATCTCACAGACGTGAGTGAAAGATTGGCCTAGATAATTCAGTTTATTGTTTATGTGCAGGTTGCTATCAGATGTTTGTTATGAAGACAGTAGATATAGACTACTGTGCTGGATATGTTCCACTGTTCCTGAGGGAGATATTCTTTCAGAGCTCACAGATGTGAGTGAAATATTGGCGCAGATGATTCAATTTATATCATAACATTGTTTCTATGCAGGTTGCTATCAGATGTTTTTTATGAAGACTGTATGACAGTAGATGAAGACTACTGTGGTGGATATGTTCCATTGTTCGTGACTATACGTTGTTGATCAAGTACTTGTGTGTTACTTGGTGTGGTAGTGAACCATTGGATTGTAGTTATGTACTACTATGGATAGACACAGTTGTGTTATATTTTTGTTCTAATTTCCTTGAAGACTATCAATAGTTTATTGGAAATAATCACCATCCAGACAAATGATGAACTGAGATTTTCCAGACGGAAATTGGTTCAAAGCATTTACTCCTCTAGATTATAAGAGTGGCTCTTGTATCACTCTATGGTGTGAGTGACTTATCCAGCATCATGTCTAATTACTCAGATGAAGTATGGTTTCAAGAGATGATGCAGTTGATGGTGATGGTGATGCTTATGATCTAGTCATGAAATAGTCTAGATGACTATATTGATGCTACCGGGTAAATGGTATGTTTTGTGCTCAATTAGATTACCTATAATACCTCCCTAGCTAGGAGGGAGTGTTAATATTATGGTAGCTACGGGAGGTATTTACCTCCACGTGTGAACCTGACGAGAATAGGAGACTCCGAAAAACAAGAGAAAACCCTAATGAGTTGGATAATAACCCTAGAAGTCTTGTCGGCTCAAGAAGATAATTTATATTAGGTTATTAGCCTCCAAGAGAACAAGTCGGCTAGAAATAATAATAATATACTGAACAGACACATATCCAGAAGGAGAAGTCGACCCCAACAAATCTGGCAGAACCAGTATAAATACAGGGCACCAGTTCTCATTTGACAACATCTCAAAATTGCAGTTCCCAGTTTGGTGTGCACGTGTGGAGGAGAGCTGCAGGTGCAACTACAACAGCATCAAGTTTTCAGTATTGGCTTGAATATCTCTTGGCTAGGGTTTGGACTATCTAATCAACCTTTTGTGATGCGCTATCCTTGGGGATAGGTGCACTACCCTTTGTTTGGCTTTCTAGCCTAGGGTTTGATTCCGGAGGACTTATCAGTCAAGGTTAAGGTGCTCGGAGGGTGGCTTCGGCCTATGGTTGGGTGACGAGGGTATCATCAATGGTAAAATGAGCACACCATCTTCTATATTCTATCATAGGGAACAAAGGTTTCTCTTTCTATAGTAGCAACAGTGATAGGAGGAGGGGTGGTAAAACCTGGAGTGGGAAAATATTCTGAGGTCTGGGGTCTAGACCAAGGCACTAATTCATGGGAAATAGGAGTGACAAGGCTTTCCCCCTCCAATCCAAAATCAGGAGGAGAAAAATCAATAGGAACACTCCCAAAATTTAAAGTTCGGGAAACTCCAACATAAGTTATAATAGTAGAAGGAGATGCAGAAATTGGAGTTCTTACAACAGGATAATGAAAATCATCAAAAATACCTAGTTCAATAGTAGAAGTACTTTCTTGGAAGGCCTTTCCCTTTCTGATAATTTTCTTTGGATCAGCTTCAGGTGTTGCTAGAGGCAGTTCTGGGGTAGACCTAGTGTGTCTGCCTCTAGAAGCCACAGCTGAAACAACGGAGTCGTCAGTGGATACGCATCAATGGGGTCACCACATTGGAGTTTCCAGGTGCACAATTGCAATATTTGATGTACTAATTTCTGATGCACCTTCAGAACCAGTAAGATTTGTCGTTCAATCCTAGGGAAAATCTTCAATTTTGTCCTCGACAACGGTGCCGAAAATGTTATCACTAGAAGTCACCCCTGGATTGCGGTAGAGGTAAGCCTGATACCCATCAATATTTTATGTCAAAGGTTGGTTATAAAAGGGTCAAATGGGCGCAATCTCAGGAAAATATCGTCTTAACTCAAAAAACTGGTGAGGTATTGGTCTAACTTTAGTCAGTAAGTTGTAGTAAAAGTGAGTAGGAGGAAGACTTCAGGCGAGGAAAATGTAGAGGTCTACTGTGAACATCAGGTTTTCTAGCGGCTTAAGGAAGAAAAACTTAAACACAAGGTTATCTTGGATTCAAATTTCAACTATATTGAAAGAGATCATAACAACATTACATCGAACATCAACATAATACAGTTACAACAATCCATGTGAATCAGTCAATTATGAACTCTTTAAGTATCAGAGGGAAATAATATGGAGTAAGAAGCTGTCTGTTATTAAAAAAGAAGTCTCAGATTACAAAGCCTAACCAGAGAACCAGAGTGTTCATTAAAAATTTACAAATCGAGAGATTTTCTCTACCATCTGTTATCGCTCTGTAAATTCCCATAGTTTGTCAGGAGGTAGAAGAAATTTATCAAAGGTAACTTTATCCAACCACTTCAAAATTGGGATCTAGCCCTTCCAGTTTCATAGAGGAATCTCTCTGTAAGATTTATATATGTTTCAGTTTTTCGATATTAGGCTAGTTAAATAAATAGGACTATGTTGTTTTGTTTTATAAAATGGATGAAATATTGCTTACGCATCCATTGGGCTATGGGGTCTGTATTAAGGTTTGAGATCTGAGAACAGATTTTATTAGGTTTCTTCACAGGGCAGGATAATGCCAATGTTGGATCCTTTATAAATTAAAGTGATGGATAGCAGAAATAGATGAGATAATCAACTATAATAAAGAAGCATTCAAGAATTTCTATATCACAATATCAGAAGACAAACATTTAGATCTTTAAAATCCATAACAAAGTATACGAAGATAAATTATGCAACTTTATCTTCTTTTAAATGACTAGATGTAGAAAACAAGATGATAACAAAGAAAGATAAACCATTCAACGAAGAGGAGTAAACATCACCAATAGTTAAAACATAGGAATCCTGTGAATCATCCCTTTTTATTACTGGTAGACCTCTTTGAAAAATATTACAATGCTTACAAATTTCTTGGGCGTAAAGATCAACCCTCAGTACTTCAAATTTTGAAGTATTTATAAGAAATATTACAAACAATCCTGTCATTAATGATCAGGACATGGTAGAATCCAAATCTAACTAACTAGATAACAAAATACAAAAATATAGGAACTGCTAATGATCTATCGGATTCTTCATGTTGATTTCCGAGGAAGATTGTTGGTGAGTCATCAACTTGATTTTGACTGCTCCGCATGCTGATTTGTACATCCAACTCATCTTCTAGTCGATCAAGTCACACAGATCGTCCCATCTTTGTTGATTGGGAATGATGACTTTGAGCAGCCTTCAATACACCTCATCCATCTCTGTGTATTTGGAGAAAGTTGGCCTGGTGATGAAAATATACTTGATTCAATGTTGGATATTGAGGTCCAACTGTAGAGTCTCTAAAAATGCCTTGCATGTTATGCTACCCCGTATTCCTGAAAACTTAGAGCTATATTTTTCCACCATAGTGATCTTTTGCTTGTAGTCGGGAAGAGTCATCAGCTTGTCATTTAGAACCAGTAAACTAGGAAGACCTTTCTTTTGCAAAGCATCAATCTTGCTGAAGAATCTCTGAACTCCGGCATCCATGGTCTGGGCTCTCTCCTCCAGCTGTAGCATTAGTCCTCTCTTAGTTAGAACTTTCTTAACCTCGAGGATAGTATCTGTCCTATCTTCAATTTGCAAGGTTTAAAGCTCCTCCTTTGTCTTCGAATTCTAGAACTTAATGATTTCATTTGCCTCTGTGGGCATTTCTCCCAATTCTCCCTTTGTCATGTCAATGGCCTGTATGCTCCTCAACACCAATTCATGCTGTTCAAACATGATTTGCACAAGAGGCTAGATTTCTGTCATGGATTTCGATATATCCATCCAAATGTTCTCCTTGGCTTCTGCTAGTGTTTTTCCCAAAAATGTTTGCTTCTGTAGCTATTGTAGTTCCTTCTTAAGTTTTTTTGATGTGTGCCTCTTAGTGTTGTAGATAGCCTAGAAGAAGGATTTAAGTTTCTGGAGATTCTCTATCTCTTGTTTCAGTCTTTTGATTTCTTCTCCTTGTATGGTCATCTCCTCCATTGACTTTGCTAGAGTTTTAGATGTTTCTAGAACTGTTACTGGGGTAGCTGATGGAAGTTTTGTTGTGGTAGTTGTTGATTTTGTCGATGTGCTAACTCCTGTGAGGGGAACTGCACTTAATGGAATGACCTCCATGGGCACTGTCTGTTCCTTTTCCTTTACTAATCTTTCCAAATATACTTCCATATCCTTGATCTGAGTTTTCTTCTCTATGATTAACTTTAACATTTCTTCTTTTTGGCCTTCTGTCTAGGCTATCTCTTTGGCCTGTGAGTCTTTAATAGTTGTAAATTTTAATTGTTTCCTCAAGGATGCTATGTCAACATTCTTTTTCTTTATCATTTCTTCAACTAATTTCACATTGGAGGGGTCTTCCCCAATTTTAAGTACCAGCTCTTCTAAAGATTTGATCATGTTGTCCTTTGCAAAAGATGACACTTTATCTAGCTTTAGTTGGGTCTGAACATTGTTAAAAAAAACCTGCAACTTTGCAGCAGTTGTGGAAGTGTTTTCCAATGTTGAGAAAATCATTTCTCTAGTTTGTCTGTGTAAGTCCATCTAGTCATCTAGGTGTACCTCTACAACATCAAACTCAAAAGTTGACCTTTTGTAATCAGAAATTTCCTTTGGTTGAGGCACCTATGCCTACAAAAAGGCCATATGATTTCTCCCCTTTTTTGTATCGAAGGTGAAGAGCAGTCTATGTTTTGTTGTTGAAGTTTGTTTCCAGAATTGGGCATAGGTGTTGTTGGTCAACATTTCATTCTTTTTCTTAATCAGACTGTATTTCTCATAAATACTTAGTCCTACGGATCCTTGTTATTGCTGAGTGGTCAAGGTGGTAACAACCTGCATCTTTGATGAAGAGGTAGACATCATTTGTTGACTACTTGAGAACAATGGTGAATGTTCTCCCTCTACTACTGCGGTATTCTGGGTCTCTTCTCCCTTAGATCTGTCAGGGGTATCATTGGTCTTGGGAATTTTCTTGTAAACCCGAAAATCCTCTATTGAGACTTCAATAACTGACGGGGAGACTTCCTTTCTGGGCCTATTCTCTACTGGTACCTATGGAGTAGAGGTTTGTGAAACACTGGCTGAAGGAGTCCGTTGCTCTAAGTCTTCCAAAGTGTTCACTTCCCACTCTGTCTTGTTCATGAATTTCTCAATTTATGGTTTGGGAACATGAGCATATGAAGAGATTTTATGTTTTAGCCTAGTTTTTGCGATGATGCCACAAGGATCATAGTGCCATGAGAAACTGATGATGAACTTCATCTCCTTGAAAAGTTTATCGGCCATTTCCCCTGCAGCTCGACTGTTACAGATGAAATGTCCTATCTGTCCCTTGATCCTCAATTGTTGTTTCTTCTTGAAGGCTACAAAATGAATATCATCTGAGTTAATCATTTGCCTAATATATTCCAAGGCAAATATGCGCATGGGAAAATATCTAGGCATTTTGTAGGGAGCCAGCTCACATCCATAAATTCTAATCTCTATGTGGTTCTAGTACAGGTACCAGTCTCCGGTCTTGGCGAGGTATGAGAGATGTAGAATTCGTTGGATTTATTTGTTTATCCTTGGTTCTTGTCTTCCACTGAGCATGCTTACCACTGGGTGGTAAAACTAATCTATGAATTGATTAAAAGTGAATTCTGGTGAATTCTTTCTTAGTAGTGACGTCCAAAATATGATTGGCTATGGTTTTCCATTCTAATCTAGCTTCTTCATGGAAAACATGAACTTGTCTATTTGGAAAAACATGAACAAATATGTCAGTATTGAAGAGTACCGGAACATGCCTTCTGTGGGAAAATTGAAAAATTGTTCGTGAATATTCTCGACCATAAAACTGTTGTATTCGAACTGCACTGTGGACCTCTCCTCGGTAGAGAAAATAGATAGATAAACCAATATTGGCTCATCTACCCACTCATCTGAGTAGTATCCAAGTAGACTACAAAGAGAGGAAATAATTTGATTTCATTTTGCTGAGAAAAACGATGATTGATACGGGGGATTTTCTTTTGGTAAAGGGGCATTCTCTGGGAGGAAAATCTCAAATATCTGCGCTCTCTGGGGAAAAGACAACTTTTGATACATTTTGGTTTGGATCTCAATGGTAAAAGGAGAAAAGGATTCGGCTATGGGTATTTGCAGCATCTGGTCAATGGCTTCAGGTGTGATAGTGAACAGGGTCTCTTCGAAGGATGAAACAATAGTTCTCTGATCGGGAAGGTAGTGCACCTAGCACTTGAGGGAGAACTTAGGGAAATGATGAATTTTGGGGGAAAAGGTACAGTGGGAGATTGGACTCCTAGAGTCCAATCTCATCACTCTGGTCTGAGAAAGTGTCTCTGAACCACGAGTGTAACTCGAAAAAATCAAATTCACTTTTGGGCTCTGAAATCAGGTAATCTCTGTCAACCAGAGGGATTCAGTCGAGGTCGATAGGAGGCAGGAGGAAAGGATTTTCATCAAATTTTGATTGTTTGGAATTTGGCACCATCACTTCAGCTGATACCTGCGAAATTTGAAAAAGAAATGATGCTAACTGTAGATTCCAGGAATCAATGGAGGTTGTAGACGGAAAAGCAAAGAGAATAATTGTTTAACAGGTGTCTGGATCGTGAATGATGAAGGAATGGTGATAAAAACAGGTTAATCTGGGAAAAAGGGTATTTGTTGGAGGCACGAGGACAAGTCAACAGGATAAAATATATGTTTTCCTATATTAGTTAGCCAACGGGTACCTCGGGTATGAGGTGGAAGGTAAAGGATGGGTGATGGGTGCACGAGGATGATGTGGAGGGTAGTGATTGGAGGATAAGAGAATGGGATATGATGTGTGACGGGTGAGTGGAGGAAAGTACGTTGGCGAAGTAATGAGACATGACTTATAAACGGTGGTAGTGGAGTGTGATGTCACGAGATGGTGGTGATAGTGCAGTGTGATGT
>ML778782.1:255055-293038 GCA_009831015.1 Picea engelmannii | reverse complement strand
CCCCCCCCCCCCCCACCATTAAAGGTAGAATGGTCGGGGGGGTCCAATATTACTTGTCGGCCGTCGATCTGAGCGTCGTTCGCTCGACCGTAGATCTTGGTGCACTTTTTACATGTAAAGTGTGAATCATATTACATTGCGGACACTTAGGATAGTACCATTTTGTGGGTTTTTTGCACTTCTCCCTTTTCATTTTTCCACCAAGGGGTTAGAACACAACCTTCTAACATCAAAACAAAGATCCTCACCCAACTTTGTGCTTGTTTTATTGAAAATAAAGACAACTAACATATATTATAATCTATTTGCCTAACACATTTAACCCAGATTAGATTGTTGGGATAAAAATTACTCTATCCTAGGGCTATTTGATCAAGTTTAAACAATTTGATCAAATTTATTCACTAACTAACCTATCTACTTGGCTAAAATTAAACAGTTTAGCCAAGCTTTATTCACTAATCCTATCAGCATAAATTAAAAAATACTTGACCATGGTTAAACTGTATGGATCAAGCCATTCTTATTGCATGGGGCCTTATCCATTTTTCTTTTATGCCCTCTTTTATTCTTTTCTTTTCTTTATTTTTATTTTTCTTTCTTTTTCTTTTGAAAATAATTTGCAAAATGAAATATTATTTACAACCAAAAATACAACAAGACTAAAAAATTCCAGTCACCAATTGATCCTATGAAACATAGGGTTATAACACCATTGACCATTACAAAATATAAAAAATGAGCATATATACTCAAAGCAACTTGCTCCCTACAAAAACACACTCTGGTCATGCATTCAAGGCTTGGCGTCTACATCTTCTTCTATCATGCTGCACTTTCACTCCTCTGTCAGACGCAAGATCTTATCAGTATGGGCTTCATAGGAAAATTCATGACAAGGGAACTTTCAGTTGATAGTTGGCTCTCCAGAACCAGATTTTCCATACTTTCCATTTATGTGATGAAACGAGGTTTCAACTACCCTACCCATTTTCATTAACTACTTTCATTGGGATTAGGATGAAGCCTGACAACCATGAATGTTCCGGGTAAGCTCACAATTCCTTTGAGACGATTCTAGCGCCTCGAGGCCATATAGATCCTTCTCTGTGACCAAATTGGGCGCTTTGATCTTTTGCGCAACTCCATTTCCTTTGTCACACATGATCGAGGGCCTTGACCTCGTGCTTATCCTTCTGAAAACTCAGGATTTCGCACTTCGAGGGTTTTCACTCCACTTGATTTCAAATATCGCGATGCTTGCTCCCACGAAATGGCCCACTTGGACCAACAGTCGGATTTTCCTTGAATCTGATAGCCATGATCATCTCCTTGAACAACCTCATTCGCCCATCGCTCGATCAGGAGCCTATCCTTTATTTAACCTTGCCTCCATATGACCCTGGGTAGTGAGCGTGAGCCTGATTCTCAGGCGCATTGTGATTTTGCGTTTCACGAACTCATGCTACAACTCTATGCTCAAACCTTTGAGTCACGAAATCACGATCGCTTGAATCAGGCGACACACGTCTCTTTACATCGGACGACCCAAATTGTATCAGTGTTTTGCGACTTCGGGCCATGGAAAATTCTCACCCCAACTTTCTCGAAAGAATTTCTTCGCGGTTCAAATCCTGCGCCATGTGCCCCTCTAGAATGAACGACCCCAATTATTTCACGACTTCGTGTTTCGTGAGTCTTCACGACTCTACCCTTTGAATACTCCATCTCGTGAATCAGCGAAACGCCGATATTGTGCCCTGCGTCCTTCCCGATACCAATGGCTAGGATGGCATCATGATTTTGCAACTTTACCCGACGTTATTCTTCGCGCAACTGTATGGCTTCGATCCCCCGATCACCATCTATCTGCTCCACCCAGTGGATCTTCGCCATTGAACACTGATCTTTCTCTCTTGATTTGAATCCATATTTGACCACTCTAAGTGTGGTGTTTGGTGTTTATGACTACAACCTGTGAACAACTATATGGATGACTGGCTAAAGGCTCAGGAAAGCAAAAGGATCAATGATAGAGGTAAAGAGAGAAGTGCTCGACTTTAGGGGAAAAGAAAAAGTCTTAGGGCCGGTATTTCTTAAGCAAGCTACTAAGGAAAAATAGGTCTATCAAGTAGGTGAAGACAAACAACAGAAAACTACAAGCTGAGAGGAAAACTTACGACCGGGTCCGCAAAAGGAGGACAAACAAGTAAAAACACAGACCAAGGTAGAAAACAAAAACCCCTAAGGCTCTGACAATATGATGTGCTAACATAAATGTATAAAATGTTTGTGGAAAATATGTCATTTGAACAAAATCCAAGAACAAACTTTATTGGAACAATCATGTAGACTGAATTTGCAGCTTAAGGATATGCAACATGGATGTATACTTTTGTTGAGGATGAGCAAAGGCATGAAGAATTGGAAATGGAAGTCGCCATACAAATATTTTGTGAAAATTTGCAGCAGAAACCTTATGCCAGTGATGTCTACCAATAAAGCACAAAGCTGGAAGAAATTGATGAAATATGGGAACTAATGGAGAAGGTAATCAGAGAGAGTTGCCATGAATTTGGAGGAACAGATAGCCACAAGTTATTGTGGGCTAAAGGATATTTCATCAACAAGGTTGTGAGCAAGCAACAAAATAAAACATGGGATCCTGGAAAGTTGCAGACAATGCAACATGATAACAAAGGAGGAGAATGTTACAACAACATGAGTGGACAACAACAACACAAGATATGGGATCCAGGGGGACTCTAGCATAGGAACACATGATCAAGAGATCATGAACAATTTGAACGATGGGAGGAGAATTTTACCTCCAAAATCAAAGTGTTTTGAACAAACCTAAGGAGACTTTGAAATTACTAAAGGAGTTGGTTCTTTAATGAAAAATTGCATTTCCTATGTTTTGTTTCTAGAAGAAATTCATAGAATAAGGATTTTATGAGAATTATGTGATTTATTTGTAATTAAGTCTCCTAAAATAAGCAGATCTTGAATCCTTGTGGGATTATAGAGAGATCCTACGAGTGAATTAGGGATCTAGAGGATTTTGTGGATCCTAGAGAGAGTTTAGTGGATCTGAACTAATTTTAGCTCCCAAACCTCTTGTTTTTAATGGTAATCCTACGAGCATTAAGAAGGGGGATGACCAAATATTGTTAGATCAGGCCAAAAAAGGAACGAGAGTCTGAGTAAAATTGTATGTACACTATTTTTATGAAATAGAGTTATATCATTGGTTGAATTGTCTCTGTTTAGAAAATCTGAAGAATTCCAGTCTGTATGTAATCTGAAGTTAGCAATAGTTCAATATTTATGTGTGATTTCTTAAATGGAGTTTTAAAATCGATGTATGAATGTAGTTCTCTTTTTGGTAACTGTTGGATAAAGGAGTTCAAAAAGTCCTTAGAAACCTAAGATCGAGGGTTTCTATTATAAGTCATTTTTCTTGCGCAAGTTCAAAATAAGTTCTTTGTGTTGGATTGAATCCTGGATTTAAGTGTTAGTAACAATCCTTGCAATTGGTTATATTCGAGGTGAAGTGAATTGAAGCGTGGATTTAATTTGAGAAAAACTGTTAATAGTTGCGTTGGAGAATGGAAAAAATGCCCAACCATATTATCTACATTGTATTGTATGGAAAACCATGTTTGGAGATTTGACTCGATATGTTAAATCGATTTCTCTAATAACTGCATTTTCTTGAATCTATTTTGTGTATGGAAATGTTGACGATGGAAGGCGAATACCAGCAAATAAGTTGTGGTCGAGGTGTGGTCAAACATTGAAGGTTTAATTCCAGTAATGGGTGTTGATCCATAAGTGATCAAAGTAATGGGAATAGCCAAATCTATTAGAAAATTGTGCTCAAAACGTTGAAGGAAGTCACCTTAGCTGAATGATTCCAAGAACAATTTGAAGATCTGACTTGGCATAGTGAAAACCTGCGTTCTTTGTTGGTCAAACAATATTTGAAAGGGAATCATTTTTTGTGATAAATCGACAATAATAATAATAATAATAATAATCTATTTTTAAGGTCACGGCCAAGCCAACACACCAAATTGGTGTATGAGACCCCCTTGTTTGTGGGACAAGGGACCCCCCTCCGCCCAGCGATTTGACTGGTAAAGTCTACGAAGGTATACATACCCTACCCCCCTCTGGATTTGAATCTGTGACCTCTTAAGAGGAAACACATGTTCTTAACCATTAGGCCCACAATGTATGCGCTGGAATTTTTCTCTGCATTGAAATGGCATATTGGGCATTGAAGGCTAGAGGAGAACTAGTAAATAAATCATTGATCAATTCGTGACAAAACTCTATGAGATGGGGTGAGAGATGTGCTAGAAAGAGGGTTTTGACAGCCCTAAATTTTAAGCGTAGAGTATGCCATAGGTAAAAATGCCTCGTGGTTCTCGTTTTTGCGTGATACGTGGTTGATACCTGTCTGCTATCATTATAAATTGTGGTTGATACCCATATGCTATCATTATAAATCCAGGTGCGTCACATACCCGTCTCCTATCATTTATAAATTTAGGCGTGCCACATACCTGTCTGCTACCATTATAAATTGTGGTTGATACTCGTCTGCTACCATTATAAATTGTGGCTGATACCCGTCTGCTACCATTATAAATCTAGCTGCGCTACACATTCCGTAAGCGTGGAGCACAAGTAAAGTGGGGTGAAAATCGAACTTGAGACCTCCTTTACAGATTTCCTTCCATTTACAGGTCTACACCTCTACGGGCAACGCCTTATTTATTATTATAATGGTTTTGAAATCGATTTGAATTGTGGCCAGTGTGTGTTAAGATGAGTTAGTGACTAGATCGAGCTTGTTTACTTCCAGAAATCGAATGTAAATTGCTCATCGGATTCCGATTACCTTGTGGTATTCTGGTTACCAACACTAAATTCCTATGGTGTAAGTGTAGTTCCCGTTACGAGGAAACAAAGTTTTTGTTTTTCTGGTCTTTCCAAATGAATTGTTCCAATTAACTGAGTTGGATTGTTGAGTATAGTTTCCATAACAAACCAACAGGGTAAAATTGATGAATGAATGTGATTATGATGTGGTATTATTGACCATGGAAATGAATACCATTTGGATATAGATGTCTATGGCAGGATTTTATATCAAGGTGTTTGCAGGCCTATGTCTTTAGGTAACTGCATTAGAAAGAATAGTCTATGTCAAATTCAAAGTGCAACAAAAAATATTTAGCAATAATTTCAGGTAGTTACAACTTTTTTCATTAAGACATAAAAGATAAATTACAATAGAAAAGAAGAGAGGATAACCTACAAATATAGTTGAGAGTAACATTTCCATGCCCAAACCAATAGAAATAATAAGCAAGAGAGATTAAGAACAAATACAACGGAACACACAGAAGCACAATCATAGAGACGCACCAGAGCATAGATAGAGAAGGAAAGAGATGAGAATAACCTACAACAAAGAGTTACTCAATCTTATGGCCTTCCAATGCACCAATGAATAACAAGAAGAGTCTAGGTCAAAATTCAAAGAACAATAAAAATATTTAACAACAATTTCAATCAATGTTGTCTTCTTTCATTAAGAAATAAAAGATAAATTACAACATAAAATATGAGAGGATAGCCTACAAACATAGTTGAAACTAACATTTCCATACCTAAACCAACAAAAATATTGAGCAAGAGAGAGTAGGAACAAATACTAATTGATGAGAATAATTTACAACAAAGAATTATTCATTCTTCCTAATAACAAGAATAGTCTATGTCAAATTCAAAGAACAACAAAAATCTCTAGTAGCAATTTTGGTCAATGATGACTTCTTTCATTATGAAATAAAATGTAAATTACCCATATAAAAGAAGACCTCAACTTTCAAATAAATCAAAGTGTGAACACTCCTCCAATAACTAAAAGCCATGAAAAAAGATTTGTAACTTTTAGTACGATTAGAATTTTACTTTCTACCGAATTAAAATTTACTTTCTACTTCTATCAAAACCAAATTTTAACTCCACGAAACACTTTTGTTTTTATAATGATTTCAATTTTCAAATAAATTAAAGTGCTTGTACTCCTCGGATAGAGGAAGGCTTTCTACTTTTCAAAGTGTGTGCAATCCTTCAATAACTAAAGCCATGAGGGAAAACTTTACTCCGATGTGCGAGAAAATTTGTGCATCCACAAAAACAATAATACAATGAATCAAAATTAATTGAAAGATTCAAAATGTTCTTAGATATAACACATTCCTCACGAAGATATATCGTGTTTATTTAATCTAAACAATTTTTAAACATGGTCCATGGATGGTAGGAAGAGATGAAATGTTAATGTAATATTAAATTTAAACATGAAAAATAAGTTTTAATATGTTTATATATAAAAAATACTTTTGAAATAGAGTAAGCCATGAAAACATTTATTTTTAGTAAAAAATAATTGTACAATTCAATAAAACGACTTTGGAATGATTATGTACATTTTTTTATGATATCAAGAGTAAGTTTTAATATGTTTATATATAAAAAAAACGCAAAAAATGAAAACATCTATTTTTAATAAAAAATAAATGCACAATTCAATAATTCAATAAAATGATCTTGGGATGATTATGTGCATTTTTTTTTAATGATATCAAGAGTCTCTTTCTTAGAGGATAACCTCAATAGACATGCTTGGTTATATAAGGAACACACATCACATCCTCTGAGAGAGGGCTGACTAGATGATCCAAATTGCCATAGTGGGAAAGAAAGGTCAATGCACTCAAGCCACATGAGGCAACATATCTTGACTTAGTTCAATGAAAGTTCATTCCTCTTAGAGAGGGCTCACTAGATGTTCCAAATTGCCATAGTGGGAAAGAAAGGTCAATGCACTCATGATTACAACCAACCAAATCATTTAGCTCTAGTAAAGGAATGTACCAACCAAATCTTTTTCATATTAAAAAAGGACATAGAGGTGTATATAAAGGACATATAACATTAACACTTTCTCTCAAAAGCAGAGTTCAAAGAAATGGGTTGAATAGTTTATCCTTTGTGGTTTCAGTGATTTCCCTGTAGCGGTGAGTGGGCCTTCTTATTGACTAAAAATTGGTGCGTATAATCATTATTCAACTTCTTAGTGTGGTGTGATCATGGGGTTTCATTTGTTAAAATAAAATAATCTTCAAAGAAAATTTGGATGGACATCATTTCACACCAGGGCGTCCATGGCTGTGACGCAAATTCCAAATCGATACTGGCGTGTGATATATATCAGATTGCCGTACACTTTCCTCGACAAAGAAGGTGATCTTTCCGAGGAAATTTGAATAATTTTTTGCCCTTTGTCCTCTTGAATTTCTGAAAATTTAAATGGATTCGTTTTCTCAACTCCTGATCCGTTGAAGGCTGATGGAAATGAGCGTTTCGGCTTTGTAATAAGAAACCGCCGATATTTTTGCAGCGTTTGGCTTTTGACTGTTTACCTATTTGGAAGTCGGTCTTATTTTCTTTCAGTAAGGAACTTTCCAACGAGGATTACGCGGCCAAGGAGGCTACTGGAACATTTAATGCAAGGATTTAACGCGTTTCTATGTTAAGGTTTTTATGACCAGAAAGAAAGCTGGCTACTGAGTTCCCGCGGATTGAAAAGATTCAAAGCTCTGTTAAAGCATTTAATGCAGCCTTTTTTATGAGTGGAATTTCTCAGGTGCGCTCTTCTAAGATATCGGAGTTGTGTTGCCGGAAAATTTACGTTTTCTTTCCGTTTCTGAGTCCGTGATACTTTTCAATATCTTCCGCTTTTCGATCTATCGTATGTTTCTCTGTTTGCAAGAAATCCAGGAGAGTTTGAGGTGATTTTTCCGGTTTTCAGAAGTCCTGTATGTTTAATTTCCCGTCTGCATAGTATCGTCCTTTAAAGTTTATACTCAACTCCGAAGAAATAGTATCAGCGTCGTATATTTTAAGTTCTTGGGCTGTTTCCGTTAAATGACAGGATTTTATATAATTTCTTCTGTTTGATTGAGTTTTACTATTGTGTCGGAGGCTGTGATCATGAAGTTTGGGGAAAGATTTTCCGAATATCTACACGGAGAGGAGGGGCATTTTCTAGAGAAATGTTCTCACGTTGGATACAAACGGTTGAAGAAGGTTTTGAAAAAGTGCCGTGTTCGATACTATGACGGGACCCCATCGGAGTCTGAAGTAGGGCTTTACAGTTCACAAACAACAGAAAACGTGATTTACGCGGAAACGTCCAAACGCATTCCCAAGGCATGTGACTCATCAAGCACGGCATGTTCTTCCGAAACTTGTACAGGTATGTAAATTAAATTGATTTTGCCATATTTTAGTTTATTATGTAATATCATTTTGTCTTTTCGGATTCAAAGATGTGAAATTCATTTCCAAATTCAAATACTTATGACGTCTGAAGTCATAATAATAAGTATCTTTCTTTGTATCGTAGAAGAAAGAATAATTTAATGAGTGAACAAATCCATTCGTTTTGAAGTTTATCTTCCAAATCCAATTAAATTTTACTTGGAAAGCTCCGAGCTCTAATTCCACTGGAACGACATTTCTCTTCGAAATTCAACAAAATTTTCAATCTCTAATTCTACTTGATAACAACTCATTTTAAATCGTTTAGAAAAAATATATTTTTCAATAGTTTCCAAAACGTACATTGGGAACGTGGATGCTAGTGTATTACTAGAAGTTTTCCTCAATTTAATGAAACATGAATTTGAGACAGTAAATAATATATGTTTAAAAATATAAAAAATATTTTAGATTACAATGATATTTTAGATTACAATTTATAGAGATATTGATACATTTTAAATCTTATTTCAATAAAATTAACGTTCAATGGAGGACAATGTTTTTCCTATTACAACAACTACAATATTAAAATTACTAATTTAATTTTTGTTAATAATTATATGAATATATTTAACACAATAATGAAACTTTAATATCCATTAATATTCTATTAGAAAATGAGAAACAAAATAAAAAATATATATATACAATTTTAACATCTTTTTAAAATTAAATTTTACATATATAAATTTTAAACATCTTTGTAAATTTGAAGCATTATTCTTTTTTTATTGGAAAAAACAAAATAGTACTACTGTTGTAATATGATAATACAACATACATGCAATAAAAGTTTTTCATATCCACAACTATAAAGTGAGTATTATTAGTTTTTTACTTAACTAATTTTTGAAATAATATTTACTTGTAATTTAGTTTAATCTTAGTTTTATAGTGATATTTTAAATAAATATAATGAAAATATTTGTAAAAAATTATGTATATGTAATAATGAAATAAATATATTTACATTTTAATTTAATATAATTCTAATTTAAAATTCTTGATTTTTAAACTCCCAATTTTTTTAATGTTATGCTCCCAAAAAACTCCTGAATTCTCAAACGAATTTTTTATCTCATTGGGACGTTTCCAACTAATACCAAGTTTCCAAAACTTCGGAAACAGTCTTGGAAATACCAAGAGCGGTTCCGTGCAACTATGGAAAAAACGAATCCACTAAATTTTACCTTGCCGTAATAAACTTTGGAAAAGGTAGAGTAGGCTCTGGAAAGGTTGAGTATACAGAAAGAACTGCAACGTAAATTGCCCGCTGGTTCGCCCCAAACGTTTCTAACTTTCTAACTTTTCATTTTCGACTATGTCATTTTGCAGTGTGTGACCAAATTTTCTTCTACGAGCTTACCAAAGAAGTATCAGCTATAATGAGCTGCTTCAGTGCTCGTGCTAGACGTCTGTTGCATCTGCATCTTGCGTCTGGTTTTCAAAGGTATCTGTGGCGTGTTAAACACTTCTTTGCTGATGATCATGAGGCAATGATTCGAGAAGGCCGGCATTTAGTCGGCTATGTGGCCATGAATGCCATTGCGATTCGAAAGATTCTGAAAAAGTATGACAAAGTAAGTTCGGGGAATTGGCGTTGTTCATGTCACAAATATTTTTTTTTGTGGAAATAAATTTTACTATGTTGTATAAATCACCACCCCTCACATTCAAGGCGTAATAACCTTTAGTACTATCGACCCTGCGGGCGTATGTAGCCCATCAGGGCAGGTTATCCCATGGAGGAGATAAAAAGCTATTGGAAAAAGATGATAGGAAAAACATCCCTTCCCCTAGAGACGCTCTGCATCTAAAAGACTATTTAGGATACCTTTTTCCCACCTTTGTTGCAACAAGGGCGCGTTCCCGACATTTTTGCTAAAATCTCACTCCTCTGTGCTTACGTTCAGCGGAGAGAAAGGGCAATTGACGGGACCACTTGCTCCTCTTTTCCTGAGATGTCTGCCCCTCAGCTACCTCTGAAAAGAATATAGAAGGGGTTTCCATTAGACCTGAAGGTAGTTAGTAAAAAAAATCGGGTTTTGGATTTTAATCGTATGTGGTTCCATTTTTTAATACAGGTACACAGCTCAGTCAAAGGCCGGAACTTCAAGACAAAGTTGCAGGCTAAGCACATAGAGCTATTGAAGTCGCCATGGTTAATTGAATTGATTGCGTTTCAGATCAACACAAGAGATCCAGAGCATGGACATATTGGTGAAATTTTTCCTGAATGCTCATGCGACTTTACTGACAGCGATCCTGTTATTACATGCACATTACTTGATTCTGTGAAATTGGAGTTTAACCTGACATGCCCTATTTGTCTGGTGAGTTCAAACTCTGCTGGCAATTTTAGGTTCAGGTCTTCGTTAATAACAGGTACCTATAGTTCCACGGTTCTGATCCAGACTTTGCTTTTCTTATCTGTTATTTTTGAGAGAGTGAAATACGATAAGCTTGAGCCCGGAGCAAAGAGAATACTTTTTTTTTTTGTCAATACATTCACATGCCTATAGCATTAGGGACACCTATTGTGTTTTGTGTAATTTCATATTCTATGCATTAAGATGGTGCTTCAGATTAATGGTGTAGTTACCATTGTTTTTATGCATTTATTCCATCGGACATGGGCATAGGTATTAGGGAAAGATTGTGTACTGGTGCAGCATGTTTAGAAGTGGGTGTGACACTATAAGTAAGCAAGAAAAATACAAGGGAGGAATAGTTAAAATTTAATACTAAAATTCCATTTGATTCTATATATTTATCACCCTGGTTGGTGTGGATTTCCCAAGCTAATGTTGGTGCCTAGTAATCATTCTGTGGTTTGACCGGTGAAGCATTTTGGGTTTTCCCTCATTGTGCAAAAGATGTGGGTATACATACCCGGCAAGTTAGCAACCATGGTTATCCGTTACATGCTATGGAGAGATTCAAAAGAAAATTAACAGTATTAGCGTGTGTCATTGGTGTTTATTTTGCAATATGTGGACTTTGATATATAAGGCAGTGAAGTGTTTCTTCCCCTTGTTAATTTGGTGAGTGTTCACTATGTTTTGGATGTTGTCCTGAATTTTAGTCCATTGTACTGCAGGATACAGTGTTTGATCCCGTTGCATTAGGATGTGGACATGTTTTCTGCAACATTTGTGCGTGCACAGGGGCATCAATACCAACAATTGAAGGGGTCAAAGCTGCCAATCAACGGGCCAGGTGCCCAATATGCAGACAGGTATTGCTTGAAGGAGTGCACTCCTGATGAGTGCTGAGTTTGCTTTATCTTTTCAAACAAGATTCCAGATATTAGGTATTTACTTGGATCCTTTTCTTGGAAGTTGACATATAGACGTAAGAAGTAGGGAAAAGCCACTGAATTCTGCTAGTGTAAATGCAGATGGGAGTTTATGCTGATTCTGTTCATTTGACTGAGTTGGGTTTGCTGGTGAAGAAAAGGTGCGGATATTCATTCTGTTCCAATCCGTTATTTGTTTTGACTGGATTTTTTGTGTTTGACTCCATATTATGAATATTATACATATGGATATGTTTTTGTGATGGTCTAAATCAGCAGGTGCAGAGACTATTGGAATGAAAGATTGCATACAGAACGGGCACAGAGAGTAAAACAAGCAAAAGAACATTGGGATCTCCAATCGCGATTCATATTAGGCTTTTAGCAGAGTGTGATATATGTCATTGTTCTTGATATAAAAAATTGTAAGTCGAAGCATCCTTTTTAAATCATGTATTGTTGGTGATTTTTGAACGCTATGTTTATTAGGATCTTATACCTGTATAAAAGTGCCATCTTATTCATGAAGGAAAAATATGAGTTGGAGAAAACTGAATTTTGTGTAATGGCTATTTGCGAAATCTACATTGATTTTCTCAATTCATATGATTTAACCTTTTAATCGTTCACTCATTGTACAGAAAATTCACTTTTACCTGTGTGTTTCTAATACACTTCTAGATTTTGGTTTGTTGCAGAGTTTCCAGAATTGCATGTGTAAGAGTGGGTGCAGCTGCAGCTACGGGTTGGCTGTCTGCGGGAGTTATTGGAATTTAAATATTGGGAATTCAGCAAGAACAGGATATTCAAATAAAACATACAAAACTGTGGATCAATGTAAAGTGGGCTTCATATATATATATTGAACCGAAGAATATTGGGTGGCCTTCTCCTCACCTAACAAGTGACTTAACCCAAGCGCCCCTTTTCTCACAAGGAGGAAACTATTAATCATTTGTTTTTTCCTACCCTTTCACTAATTTATCCCTTTTTGGTGATAAACTTCCATAGGGTTAATGGTTTCCACTCTACAGGGCAAGAAAAAATGAAATGACCTGTGTTTTAAAAAATGTTCCAAATGGTCGAAAGTTTCCCTAATAAGATGGTACTTTGATATGTGTTAACTCACATTTGCAGATGCATGGTGCACACTGGAAAGGTAGAGATCTAGTGGAAGATCTTTGCAGGGTGCACACTGGAAAGGTAGAGATCTAGTGGAAGATCTTTGCACTATTCTAGAATACTGGGGGGTGACTCCTGGCGCACTATGAGCCTAGTGGCTAGAGATGACCATTCCCAATATGATTTAGTCCATTTTGAAAGATTTGGCAATCAACCATTGGTGAATGCACATAGTAATATCATATTTCATATATATATATATTATTTTGAATATGTTTTTAATAATTACTTTTATAGTAGTATCATAAATATATTATTAGTCCCTTTCGTAGGCATAGAGGGACTATAGCGATCGATAAATCGTTGACCTGGCATTAGCTTGTGCGTTGACYAGAAWTATTTGCCTATCGTCTATTGTTTTTTTTTTTTTTTCCACGGTGGAAGTTCCGCGCTGGAAACTCACCCCGATACTTCCCCACATAGTGGCTGATATGGGAGTGATAAAGCTTCGCAGCCCCAAGGGACACAGGTTTCGAACTCGTGACCTCTCCCCAAACTGGAAGAGTATGCACACGTCTTAACCAATTGTGCTATCCCATGGGACTGCCTATCGTCTATTGTTGGAACAAGGGAAGTGAAAACATTGATTTTTATATAATAAAAAGTATCATGTTTGTCAAGATCTGATTGGACAAAGGATTGGAGGTCTTATTGTCGCCTTCGCTATTCCCAATGTAAAATATGTTTGCATTTCCAAAGTAGTTGGTAGTATATGGTCATTTTTTAATCATAAATTTTGTTATGCATTCGTCGAACGTGGATTAATGCTACCATTAATTCGAATGTTTGGTTTAGCATTTTATGCTAGGTAAATTTATGGCAATGTTTGATATGGTGGCATATCCAAAGTATGGCTTTGCAATACATTCTTTGGTGTTCGAACTGTTATCCCTGATTTTAGGGATAACCAAGAGATCATGTCTCGAGGCCCACAGGTCCTAGACATGGAGTACCGAGAGCAGGATTGACCTGAGCATGGCCCTGGAGGGCCCATCCTTTTCTTCTTTCATCAGACTCGTCTTGTTAGCAACAATAGCATCCATCACCTTCAGCTCGGTCTTATCGGAGGAGGCTCTTGCTCCATAAGGTAATTGGTCCAGGTATCATGGTATGTCACTTTTGATCATTATAACCTTTAAATGTATGCATCTAATTCCTTTTATCTCTGACAACTGCTTGGATCTTACATTAGCCCGCTTGACCATGCTTGGGGAGATTAATTGGGTGCCCTAGCAAGCCTGTACCCATAGGTTTTGGTTTGCCACTAGGGGATTTCTGAAGAGCCATCGTCCACTCCCATCGTACCACCACTTTTCCATTGTATCTCCTGCTCATCTATAAAATCCTGTCCGAGCATTAGGATGACCTGTTTGTAGGGTTGCACCTTATCTTGTGGGAAGAAGGGGCTAAAGGCCCAGAAGGTAAAAACAACTGGTAAAAGATAAAAGCCTAGAAATAAAACCTCAAGATGCTTCACCCAGGGATCCTCGAGAAGGCAATAAAAAATCTCTCAACAAGAAACAAGAGGGACTCTAAAAAATAACAAACAAGACCTAGTCAAGAGGATAAGGGGGTCTCATCACGAGCCAGCCTATTATTTTCATGGGTACCTAACAGCATGACATTGCCACCATCTGGTTACCACACCAAGGTAGTGACCTTTGGTTGCATGACCAATAGAAAGGGGGTCTCATCACGAGCCAACCTTATCATCTCTGTGAAAGTACTTGTGGGTAACACTGTCAGCTTTGGTCACCACGCCAAGGCAGTGTCCTCTGGTTAGTCCTTGAATAAAAAGAAAAAGAAGAAGAAAAAACAAATAAAGGAAATAATAAAGGAAAGAAAGGGCTTGAAAAAATTTGCATCCATGACGGGTACAACTCGCCTTCTGCAAAGGCACCCACAGGTAATATCATGCATCCCTGGTTCTCACTCTACCCGTATGTCTGGACATCCCTTGGCCACATCACCTCATTTACATGGCTTGGATGAAAACCCTTGGAAACTTTCCTTTTGTTATGGATACTAGCCCAATAGGGTGTCTTGTCCTTTTCCTCAACTTTGTATTGTAGGTTTTTGTAATGTCTTTGAGCTATTGAAAGATATATCAGGGTTTTTATGCATGTGTTTGATAATATTAATGATGAAATGTGATTAACATTGCTATGATCCCTGTGACTAATGAGCCCATGGAGGGCGTAGTTTTTGATGTGCAGGACCATGCTCGACAGACAGGTACCATTTGGACCGGTACATATGGGGAGATGATTAGTTCGGACCTCCATGGGGCTGAAGAGCCCATCAGATGGCTTCTTAGACCCTGTTAGAGGGGCAGAGATGAGACAATATTTGATCAGGGTTTTACACCGGAGAAGAAGAGGACGTTTTACCAGAGGCACTTTGGCAGAGCCCGGCCTGGGGGGAATGACCCCTTTTCAGTGGAACGTTGGCCTTGGAAGCTTCAGAACATCCCCATCATCACCATGACGTCATCCAACCTCATGGTCACTTTTGGAGGCAGGTTGGGCAACAATGGCACATGTGGCATGTTGGAGAGGCCCCTGGGGGGCTAAAGTTTTGCTCCTGGATGTCTCATATGCCCTAAAAGGGGCTAGTGCCTCCCTTAGAAGGGATTTTGCCTTTATTACAACTCATTTAGGGTTTTAATTTGACAATTTAATGTAAAAAAAATATGATTTTGGTTTGTAGCCTTGTCGACTATTTTTTATGACCTAAATTAATTAAAGGTCATTGACACACTATATATTGAGGAGTTTTATCCTCATTTTGACAGAACACATCACTCACTCTCCTAGTGAGGTCTGATTTTTGTGCCCTATTAGGGTTATTGGCTATTTTGAGGAAGGCGCACTTGTTTGGAGAGTAGATTTTTTGGCAGCTTATGGTGTTTTTCTTGAAGGAAGGTTTACAACTAGGGTTTGCATGTTATTTTCTTGATGATTTGTAAGTATTTTTCTGCAAAACTTCTTGATTGAATGGTTGTAGTTTAATTTCTTGCATCTATTTATAATTATTGCTTAATCAAAACCCTAGGGGACAAACACACAAGTAGGTCGTTGTCTCATGTCCCCTGATAGAGAAACCTTTTAGCCATTGAAGAAGAAGAAGAGAGCCTAGTCATTGCTACACTCTTTCTTTCTTCTCCCCTTATGCTAGCCATACCTCTAAACTTCAAGAAAAAGAGGATGTCGTAGGCCTAGGTTATCTACACCTAGGGCCATTTTTCTTTTAGGGTTTGATGAAAGAGCCTTGCCTTTACAACATTCTCACTCTTTAAACTCTTCTGTCTTGATTTTACTTGTTTTTTGAGCTAGCCATTATCGGGAAGGAGGAGATAGCACGAGGCCTTTCTTAAGCAACACTGGAGTGAGCCTCTCTCCCCTAGGGTTCTGTCTTTAAGGCCCTGCTGTAGCAACACCTTGAAACCTTTCCCTCTTGTCCTTTGAATCTCATCCCCTTCAACTTGTGCGTCCTTCACCTTTTGACTCCATAACACTAGGCACTGATCTTTAGCCTCTAGCATTGAAGTGAAAGTGATTGAAACAACTCTCAAAACCTCTTATAAATTGAAACCCTAACTAACTACTAACCCTAAGAAAGTTGATGTCACACTTGGTTATTTCATCTTGACGCAGCAGGCTTTATATATTGAGAAATTGGATGATGGTTTGATGCATTTATTGAATAAGGATTGATTTGATACATTAATTGCTACATCATCTTGACATTTATTGGTGAAGTAGTATTATTTCATAGCTATATTAACAAACATTGACTTCATCAATATTTATTGTTGCAATTACTTATACATTGATATCAGATAGTTACATGAAGTACTAACCCATTGAATTATAGCCTGCATGTATTAGTCTGTTGTTGCTTTGTTCCGGGCAGGTGTTCTCATTTGGGCCTACACTTCATTATTGGTTGTTTAGCTCGACTATATGCTATAGGTGGTGACTTGTGAAGAGGGACCTTTACTTTGACCTTTAAACCTTAGCCTCTTCAAAACTCCAGGTTACCGGGGACGTCTCCCCTGGGCCTAACCTCCCTAAAAGAGAAAGAACCTCCCCATTGTGGTGACATTGGGTGGGGTAGGTTCCTGTTACGCCAGTTTGCCCTCTGTCTTATGCCCTTTTGACCTAGCTACAAACTGTGCGATAACACGAACTATTGTTACAAAAAATATATGAATTTATTTGGGATACGTCAGAGACCTGCCACATTGAATTTTTTTCTTAAATGTTTACAATGCATTTCTGACAAACTTAAATGTTTACCTAACAGGCTTGGTAGTGTTAAATGGTTACTTAACAGGCTTGTTACAAGACATTTTCTTCCGTTTTTAAAATTTATATGCTCCAGGGGCATTGTTGGTTCATTGGTCCATGCTTGCTTTTTTCATGGCATTGATTTCTTATTTGCATGTTCTCGTTGTTCTTGCTTGCCTATTCGTGTTGTTGTAGTTTGCACGTTTGGGTTTCTGCAGTCGCAATTGGAAGAGCCTCATTCATGGGGGGTGGTTTCTTCTTGTTCCTTTCTTCGCTGTATGTTATTTATTGTTGCTTGATTCGACTTTGCAAGGTTCCGGTCCTGCGCCTACACTTGGGCTTTTTGGTGCTTTTTGGTTGGGTTCTTATTTGGTGCTTTTTCTTGTTTTCCCAGGGTTTGCAATGTTGAAATGCTGCATTTGCGGTTGGATCTCTGGTTACATTTTTTTGCACTTCGGTTTGCATAGAATAATACTATTAAGATAAAATAACAGAATAAATAATTGCAGGCGATGTAAATTGCATCTGTTACGCATTGAAACAGAGTTTGTTGGCCTGAAAATATATTTCATAGCTGTCGATGTATTTTCCATGGATTCTGTGTTACTATGGTTTCATAGTTATGAGAGTGCCTTATGCTGTGTGGGAGATATAATTGTTCTTTGCCTTTTACTTTCCTATTGTAAACTGCGTTTGACTCTAGTTTGTCGCRTTTTTGTGGTCATTCCGAGCGACCATCGTTCAATTGCGTACTTAGCCAGTTTTATAGACGCGGCTTTGCGAATAGGTTCTATCRAACTATGACAGGTCGTGTTCGGTGTATACATTAGCTTTGCCGAATTAGTTTTCTTTAAAAGAAGGCCTCCTCGACAGAAGAGAATGCAATTTATGAAATTATAGGTTTCCTAGACAACATAGGTTAACGATCGCAGATTCTGGGGTTGACAGGATGAAAATAGGGTTTATTAAGATAAAATAACAGAGTAAAGAATTGCAGATGATGTCAATTGCATCTGTTACGCTTTGAAGCAGAGTTTGTCGAGATCAAAATATATTTCATAGCTGTCAATGATTTTTCCATGGATTCTGTGTTACTACGGTTTCATAGTTATGAAATTGCCTTTTGCTGTGTGGGAGATATAACTCTTCTCTCCCTTTTACTTTCCTGTTGTAAACTGCATTTGACTCTATTTTCTCGCGCTTCTGTGGTCATTCCAAGCGACTGCAGTTCATTTGCATCCTATGACAGGTTGTGTGTGGTCTATACATTAGCTTTCCCGAATTAGCTTTCTTTAGAAAAAAGCCTCCTGGACAGAAGAGAATGCAATTTATGAAGTTATAGGTTTCCTGAAAAACATAGGTTAATGATCGCGGGTTCTCGGGGTGGCGGGCTGAAAATTGGGCTTTTGTTCTTACGTGCCCTGCAAATATCACGGAGAGTTCCACGACCATTTCGACCGGCCGTCGTTCGGTTGCATACTTAGCCAGTTTTATGGACACAGCTTGGCAGATAGGTGGTATCAAACTATGGTGTATACATTAACATTTTCGAATTAGTTTTCTTTAAAGGAAGGGCTCCTGGACAGAAGACATTGAAATTGATCATTATAGGTTTCCTGGACAACGTAAATTAAACATAGGAAATATGTAATTTTGTAAAGTAGATATATAAAGCATGCATGGAGCCCTCGTCCCATACTTAGCCAGTTTTTGCATCGCAGGTTCTCGGGGTGGGCGGCTGAAAATTGAGAATTAGAGAGTTCCTCGATATACAAATTGACCATCGGACTTGCGGACTATTTGAATTTGAAGGCCGTCATGTCCAAAAAAATTAGCATTGTCGAAATAGTTTACTTTACGTACGTTGTTTACATACCCTGGTGGACCAAAAAAAAAAATAAAAAAAATAGTAAGCATTTTTTGGATTGCGGGTTCTCGGGCTGGCGGGCTCTAACTTCGGCCACTGTTGTTTCGTGTCCTACAAATAACACAGATAGTTCCGCAATATACAAATAGAAAATCGGACTTGCGGACTATTTGAATTTCAAGGGCTCATGTGCAAAAAAAATAACATTCTTGAATTACCTTTCTTTACATATGTTCTACATACGCTCGTCGACAAAAACTGAAAAATAGTAGTAATGTCTGTTACATAGGGCTCCATCCCCACTACATTCAGCGCTTCCCAACACATTAAATATGCTTTCAAAAGTCAGAATCAACCAGACAGGTTCAAAAAGATGGGCTTTAATAAATGGAAAGCTTGAGAACATTTCCCATTAAAATAATTAGACAGGCTAATATTCAACCCTTCCTTGTTTTTGATTTTGAACAGGCAGGGAAAGCTAAAGACTCAAACACAACGTAGTTCCGCGGTTATTAGATACTCAATTCACATTCTTGCTATGGCTTCTGCCAATGAGCTGTCCATAATATATGACCTTCCTTCTAGGTTGTCAGATGTTTTTTCCCCTTTACTCAAATAATAAAAATGTCATTGAATTTGAAGAACATTGAGTACTAAAGTGCCTTACCTATGAAAGCGCCTTTTTGCCAACATTTTGAATTTGCAATTTTTTTTTTTGCTTCTGCAGTTTTAGTTTTCTTAAAAGCTTCAACATAGTTCACGAATGTGTCGCCCACAAAGGGCTTGATGTCATGTCCCTCTTTAATATTGTGCATTTCGAAATGATGGGCTTTAATAACTGAAAAGATCGAGGAGATTTCCCATTAAAATGAATAGAGAGACGAATATTATGGGATCTAGTAATTTCTTTTTGCCTGCATTTTGAAGTTGCGAAAATAGTGCTTTTTTTTTTTTTTGTTTCTGCAGTTTTAGTTTTCTTAAAAGCTTCAGCATAGTTCACGAATGTGTCACCCATAGAGGCCTTCACATCATGTCCCTCTTTAATATTGTGCATTTCGAAATGATGGGATTTAATAACTGGAAATCTCGAGGACATCTGCCATTAAAATGAATATACAATTGAATATTATGGGATATGGTAATTTATTTTCGCCTACATTTTGAATTGGCGAAAATAATTTTTATTTTATTTTTTTTGCTTGTGCAATTTAAGTTTTCTTAAAAGCTTCAGCATAGTTTACGAACATGTGATCTACAGAGGCCTTCAGGTCATGTCCCTCTTTAATATTGTGCATATCTTAGATGTCAGATTTGAGAATCTACTCGGATATGAGAATTTTAATACGTGCTGCTAGTCACTATTCATTGTACATATTCAAAAATATTGGCATTAATAACTGAAAACATTGAGAACATCTGTCATTAAAAGGAATCAACACAAAATGTACGGAAGACCATACAACCTTGCTTTTAAATACTTATTGTCATTTCTCTCTATCATCAAAGAGTTGTGCTTTAGGGTGCCTTCGTTCTAATGTTCCTAGTCATGGACATGTAAGAAAACTTAGAGATGCGATCAAGGGGCAGATGAGAGAAGAGAGACTGGTTTTATGTGACATGAGCTTTGAGTAAAAAAAAAATATGTTATACAAGAGAAACTCAGAGAGGATGAAAAAAAAAAACATGTTTGGTGTTCTCCATGTGTTCGATGCTTTGGTTGGTTGAAAAGGCTGCCTGGAAATTTGTTTGTTGAACTTCTTTGTTTTATTGCTGGGAATTGTAATGGATTTTTAGGTCACCTGCAAGATAGTTCTTTGTTTAAGTATATAGATTTTTCCAACAACACAGATTTGGCCACTGTATCGAATTGTAGAGATGGCATAAGTATTTGTCTTCCTCGAAGGTTGGTAACAGAATCTGTATGGGTGGATAAAACAACATATTATCACTACAAGAGTTTCTATTTCATACTTTGATAACCTGCATGTGGCTCTAGTAGCCGACTTGACAGAAATCCATGTTCTTTGTCAAAGTTTGTTTGGTTTCCTCTGGATGTAGTTGCAGATTCCACATATTAGGCATCACCTCCGAACATTCCAGACCTTTCTATGGGCCGCCATACCTCCCCCGCTATGAGGAAAGATATATTTTGCTGCATTATGGTGCATTTTGCATCATTTGATGCACTTTCCACACCTCAGCTACCCAAAGAAGTTATGTACCTCAACAGATTTTCATTTTTCATTTGGGCTGGATGTTTCTTCCAATTTACTGTAATAAAGTAAAGAAGTTCCACATACAAATCCTCAGGTAGGCTTCTCAACCAAACAGATGATCGGATACAGGGAGAATACCAGTCACTATATACTTGAATTTTTTTCCCCTGCCTTAACTGTTGTGACATAAAATGACTCCGTTCACTTTGAAATCGGCCTGAATTACATTTCTAAGTTGTCTCAGATGTGAATGCTTAGGAACATTTCAAAGAAAACACTTTAAACCCCAACTTTTCGATGGCAGAAGAAAATTAATACTTGACGAAGAATGGAATGTTGAATAAGCAGCCATTGCAAGTAGGCCATATCTGGAAGAAACAAGGTATTCAAAAAACTGGGATAGATGTACTTCGCAGCATCGATTAAGTACAAAACCAAAAATTGATATTCAACTCGTTTTTTAGGAATAAAGAGTTTGAACGTCAAGAAAAGTGTGAAGAAGCTTCATCAATGTACATATCTTTAATTAGTCGATGGCAAGCAAAATTGCAATCGTTGTCGCAAAT
Source organism: Picea engelmannii (assembly GCA_009831015.1). NCBI lineage: Eukaryota > Viridiplantae > Streptophyta > Pinopsida > Pinales > Pinaceae > Picea > Picea engelmannii. The sequence continues at coordinate 271,205 of ML778782.1, read as the reverse complement.
AGCCTAAATTGTATTTTGTAACACATCTTATTTGAATATAGAATAATTTCGGTTTATTTCTTAATAGTATTTTCCAATTTCTGGTATTTTTTTTAATTGTATTTTGTACCTTCTTCCCCTGTGTCGTTAAACATGAAGGACAAGCTTTTGTTTCTGTTGCTCACTACTTCAATCTAAATAAAACCTGGTCTCTTCTTTCTTTATATTTTACATTTAAAAATACTTTTTCATAGGCCATACTTATGTGGCACCGGCTCTGTATTTAAAGAAAGAAATTGGAGGACCTGTTCTGCTTCCATTCTTCGGGTTCCGTAAATAGAATGAATTCATGAGTTACAACAAGGCAATTGAACTGTTGACGCAATGTTCCTGTGAAGTATGTTGGATAAATTGCAGCTTGTTCTATTTGATAATATCCGTGCATATATACTATTATCAGTACTATTGGAAAAAATACATAAAACTTCCTCTTCGGCAAAGCTTAAGCAGTTATGTTTGGGTTTGCGGTATTAAAAAAATATGTCCAGTGTTCCGTCATATACATATTGCAGCCTAGGAACTTCCGTTGTTTGCAATTTATTCTTTAATTACTTAAAGTCACAAAAAAATTTGATTGTCTTTAATTTAATTTAGATACTGATGTTTATGGAGAGCCATCGTTTGCTGATGTCATTGCAATGGATACAAGATGAATAGATGATAAGGAATTTATGTCGTTGAGACCACAATGCAAAATCATGTTTCTTGTTGTTCTATGTACATCTTGTAGTCAAAATTTTCCTAGTTTCAACAAAATTTGCGAGCCGAAGAGAATCTTGCAAATTGGGAGATAATTTGCATTTGAAACATAAACAATCCATTAATATATATTAGTATGAATACTATTCAGATAAATACGAAAAATTTCTCCATTGATAGATACTAGTATGAATACTATTGAAATAGATATCAAAACTTCATCTTGGCCAATACTTAGCCAGTTATCTAGACACCAGGCCCCAAGTTCGCGGTATCCAACACCTATGTCCCCTGTTTCATCATATACATGTTGCAGGCAAAGAACTTCAGTGATGTGCACTTAATTCTTTTACTAGTGAGAAGCCAGCAGAGGTTCAAAAACATTTCCATTAATAAAAGGAAAAAAAAAGGTTTTCCCGACTCTCAGATACTTATCTCTTTTCCCATTTTGCTTTTCCCGTTCATTATGGCTTTCTGGTTTTATACTTAGTCGTCTTTCTATGTACGGTGGGCTGACAAGTCTTCATCTCCATCTATATTCTCGCAAGACAGATCCGACCGACCATTGTTCCATTCCATACTTAGCCAATTTTATGCTCGCCGCTGCGAGGCCGACGCTTGCGAGCCCAGTTGCTTATTGTTTCGCTATATACACCTTACACTGAAAACATATGTGATCTACAATTCTACCGTGGGTTCTTCGTATAAATTAACTTCGTTCAAAGTATCTGTTGTTGATATGCATACCTAGCAACTTCGCGTCCTTCCTGACATACATCAATAATGGCCTTACCAGTGACAAGTGGACACAGTAGTACGAAAGATACTTCTGTGATCTACAATTCATGCCTTAACATCTCCATCTATATCCTCGCACGATGAATCCGACCGATCGCTGTTCATTTTCATAATTCACCAATTTTATGCCCGCTACTGCGGGGATGCCTCTTGCAAAACAAGCTGCTTATCGTTCCGCTATATACATCTTGCACTCAAAACATCTATGATCTACAATTCCACCGCGGGTTCCTTGTATGCATTAATTTCGTTCAAAGTATCTGTTGTTGCTTTCCATCCCCAACAACTTCATGTCCTTCCTCATATACATCAACAATGCTCTTACTAGTGGCAAGTGGACACAGTGGTACGAAAGATACTTCTGTGATCTGCACTTTATGCATTAACTGGTGAGAACTTAGTAGGCATTCGCAAGCATTTGCATTAATAAGAAAACACTGGATGTTCTTCTACGAGATACTTGGTTCTTTTTCCCTTCTCTTCTTCCCGTGTATTATCTAGAATTCCACTGCGAACTTCTCTGTCTTTTTTCCCTTATTTTCTCCTTGTGTATTATGGGACTATAAAATATGGACATGATATTTTATAGAACATGTACAAATTCTGCATTCCATACCTAGCGACATTTTGGATCGCGGGTTCTTGGCCTCAAAATTGGGCCTCCATTGTTCCATGCCCTACAAATAGCACCCCGAGTTTTGCGATATAAAAATTGACAAGTGCACTTGCGGACTGACTAACTCAAAATTGCACTGCTATTGTTCTGTGTCCTCCAAACAACGCTCCCAGTTCCACGATATAGAAATTGACAGATGGAGTGCAGGATTGGCGGGGTGGAGATTGCCATTGTTTACGGATGCTAATCTCTGTGAAGTATCTAACAATATCTAAAAAATTATTTTAGTTTTTATTTTTTCCCTGTATAACAGTATCTAAAAAATTATTTTGAATACTAAAATATCTCTTAGTAGTGACAATTGGACACAGAGTTACAAATCAGTTGGGATTGCACTCTCCACAATATATAAATTGACTACCGGATTCCGACATCATCCGCTCTTCCATGTTACAGATTATGCATTCCAATGTTTAGATCGATATAATTAGAAAGTCCGAGCCTCACCTCCTTTGCAGACACTTTCTCAGCCTGTTTTGGATCCTCCTGTTTCTCGGTTCATGAAATATGTAGCTCCATCATTGGCGGGTTGACATATGTTTATCTCCATCTATATAACCAGATAACGAATCTGACTAACCGTTGTTGCTTTTGATGCTTTTGATGTTTTTCCGTTATATACATATTCCACTCTAAATTTACGTGATCTACAATTCCACTGCTAACTACTCCGTTCTTTTTCCCTTTTTTTTCTTCCCGTGTATTATGGGACTATAAAGTATGCACAGGATATCTTATAGAGCATGTACAAATTCCCATGATATTTTATAGAGCATGTACAAATTCTGCATTCGATATCTAGCGACATTTTGGATCACGGGTTCTCGGGCGGGCGGGCTCAAATTTGGACCTCCATTGTTCTGTGGCCTACAAATAGTACCCACAGTTCTGCAATATACAAATTGACAAGCGAACCTGCGAAGTGGCTGACTCAACATTGCACTTCCATTGTTTCGTGCCCTCCAAACAACGCTCGCATTTCCACGATATACAAATTGACACACGAAATGCAGGACTGGCGAGGTGGAGATTGTCATTGTTTACGGATGTTAGTCCCTATGAACTATCTAACAGTATCTAAAAAATTATTTTGAATACTAAATTATCTCTTAGTACTGATAATTGGACACAGAGGTACGAAACAATTGGGATTGCACTCTCCGTAATATGCAAATTGATTACCGGATTTCGACATTGTCCGCTCTTTCATGCTACAGATTATGCATTCAAATGTTCGGAGCGATACAATTAGAAGGTCTGAACCTCTCCTCCCTTGTAGACACCTTCTCAACCTGTTTTGGATTCTCTTGTTGTCGGGTTCACGAAATCTACAATTCCAGCGTGGTCACTCTACCACTGCTCACAAATGTTTCAAAGTATATCTCGCTGCCTTCCATCCCCACTAACTTCCTATGCTTCCAGCTTTCCTACCATATCCTCTTCGCTGTTACACTTATTGCACTCAAAAATTTCTGAGACATACAATTTGACCCTCACGCCCTCACTCTCAATGCTTGTATGTTGCAACCCTGTTTTGTAGCTGTCTTTTTTCCCCTGCCCGCGACCTTCATACTTTCTTACTATGCGATTAGAAACCTTTCATGCTAACAACTGACCATGCAGGAACCCTCAACATTGTCATTAATGGATGAAAACCTCGAGGAGATCTCCCATTATTACGCATTAAACCAAGATGTGTGGAGAGTTATTTTGTCCCTTCCGATTGTTCATCTCCAACACACGTCCTCGTGTTGGGTTGCTCAAGAAATATACAATGCTTAATCACTCATTGCAATATCCAACGTGTTGACATTTCTATTTATGCAATTAGTATTGTTTAATGTTAACAACACATCATGCAACAACCATCCAAATTGTCATTAATCAACGAAAGTCTCGATGACATCTCCCATTCACACGCTTTCAACCAAAATTTGTGCAGGGTTATATTATCCCTTCCAACTTTTCATTTCATTCATCGAATGGAACAAATACATTTTATTGTAGACTTATGGCACCAGGTCGAAAGCAGTTTTGTGGAGATACAGTAAATATGTTTGCACAAGAGGACCAAAGCTTTCAGTGGTCCAGGTCATACTTTTACTATTCATCCCATTCCGCCCAAAACGAAGTGATTTGGACCTCTGGAATCGCTCGTGCAGGCTGTGTTCCTGAGGTTTTTAACTCTAAAGAGGTGGTCTCTTGGTGCGCTGAAAAATATATTCCAGGCCAAAGAATTATTTCACTACGCGACCATTCTCCTATTTCTTTGTCGCCTCAGCTCTTCTGTGAGATGTTAAAATTGTCGAACCCAACATTGACATTCAAAGGACAAGACTGCAAATAGTTTCTAGAAAAACATCATAACGGGTTGTACATCTTAGCAAAATTCCTCGAAGACCTGACAACAGTTCCTGAAAATATCACAAGGCTACAGGTAAGTTCCTTTAGAAATCCATTCCGATAAATTGCTTGGCTAGTTACAAGAATAACGGGACATGCATCCACAACAAGCATTTCCCATATAATTATTTATATTTTGTATTTCACAGTCAAGGAAAAATACATTTTCGATTGGGGGAAGCTAATTTCGATTGAGCTTTGCTCCCAGTTGTCATGATTCAAAGAATCGAATCAATTTTATATGTCATCCTACTTGATTTTCGCAATTGTGTATTGTTGTCTGTTTCCAAAACTTTCTCTTTCCAATAAAATAAACTGTTGATTTGACCCAGTAACATTATGGCATGAGGTACTGTGGAGACACAAGGCCTCCCATTGTTTTTATGAAGTCTTTAATGGCTTTGTCTCATTTTTCAAAGATTTACTGTTAGGAAAGGATGCTCCGCGGATATCTAGCCAGACAACCAAGTTTTTAAACAGGAAGGGCACACTTGAGCAAGAGGAAAATCACAGTTTCCTCATGGTCTTTGGCTCTAAGGAAAATCCTGCCTTCCTTCCATTACACATCACAGACAAGATGTTTGTTGCAGAAATAACAAGGCAATACAACCACTGGTTGCATTTTTTCCATGACAAGAAACAAAAATAGTTCATTCCTCTGCCCTGGAAAGTCAGAGACTTCGTGTGCAGAAACATCAACAAGATTGACGAGTTTTCTGCCCTTTTCAAGAAATTGAACCTAGCATACGTTGAAAGGCTAAAAGGGTTCGACCCTAATGGAATTTTTCGAGAAAATTTACTGGGTGTTGGATTTAACACCTCTTTTATCCATACACACATGACCCAAGATAGGAACAGTGTCGACAACAATCCTGCTTCTACCGATTGTGACACAGAGAGATTGCAAAGCGCCACTAAATTGTACAGACAACATGGAAAAGTATTCGGTGAGAAGAGGACCCAGTCCCCCGCCAACACTCCCAAGAGAACGACATCACAGAGCATTACTTCGACGGTCCACCCCAGTAAGAAAGAAACCCAGAAATCTTCGAATAGAGGAGGAGATAAGAACCCTCCTCGCATAAATATTGATAGTTCTCACAAAATTCCACTGGCAAAGAAGAGAAAAAACAATGTAGGGCAGGCGGAGGAACCCCAAATTGAAAGTGGAAAACTACAACTTGAAATTGAAGCTGAGCACGTGCAGAAAATTGGGTTGTCCATGGTGGAAATATCGGACACCAAATTTTTTGAAATAGATGATTCCTTTGTAATCCAAAGTGCTATTTTGGACAACCAATCTAAAAGTCCGGTCATTGAAAAGAGAGATGTAACAAATAGGAAAGAAAAATCTCGCCCGGAGATTAACTTTAGAAAAATGTCGTCATCCCAAATCTTCCAATTTCACCAGGAAACTAGTGACATTCTTCATGATTCCATTCAAGGAATTCAGACAGAAAATGCCAATATGAAACAACGCCTCAACGAATTTGAGCAAGCTTTCCTTGCAACTCCAGAATTTGCCAGTCCGTTGGCAAAAATTGTGCCTGCTACCACTGTAGCAAAGATGAAAGTATCCTCTACCCTCCTTGCATTCTCTAGAGCCCTTGTAGAGAATAACATCAACAAAAGAATGCAGGTATTCACCGAAGTCTGGGAAACATCACAAAATTTAGTTTCCTTCGGAAAGAAGGCCAATGGTTTGCTGGAACAATTGGAGACGAATTTTAAAAATGAACAGCTTTTCTGTGATCAGGTACTAGCCCCTTTTGCCAAATATGTCAACAACACATCGGAACTGAGAAGAAGACAGGAGAAACTCCCCTTGCCAAAGTGCACCAAAAAAGTAAAAGCATGCTCACAAAAGAAAGTTGACAACTTGCAACTCATTTTCAAGTCATGTAAACAAGTCATATTAGAAAAGGAAGATTTATTCACAAGCCTGCTCTAGCTGGACTTAGCCGGAACTACCAACTAGGTTCAAGATCCTAAATTAATTCTCAAATCCTTGTTAGTCACCAAATAAGACTTCAAGGAACAAGTTGATATTTTAAAGGGGTTGTCTTTCGAAAAGTTTTACAACATACTTGAACATCGTCTAGATGAGCACGAGCACTGGGTATTGGACTATGCCTCACACAATGAAGAAATTGAACAAACTCTGCATAGTATTTCAATGGATCTAAGGAAATTAGAAAATGACCTTTACGACATAGAAATCCGGGATGAAACCAACACAACCCCAATAAAAAGTTACATCGAAGAATGGTTCCAAGAGAGAATGGACGACCTAGTCCAAGAAGGGCAAGATCCGGTCAATAGGACTACAATGCCCATCGACGACAACAACAAAAACACATCAGCTTCATAGTAAATTTATACTACCATATTGTTTTGTTTATCAATCCAGTTTAAGTCTATGTTGTCATTTCTCTTCTTTATCAATCCACTTATGTCCTCTTTCAATAGAAAATTGTAACCAAACACTCTTAACTTCCAATTTCTTCTTTTCAGGTCTTCTTCTCTACCATCACGCACTTCTTTCAACGTTCCTAATTCTTGTACTTATTTCTTTTTATGGTCCGTGGGAACCCCAATCCCAGTCTATATGACGAACACATTTAAACTTCCAGAAACATGTAACATACATTATTAATTTTTTATAAATTCCAAAGAAAACTGATTCGACAATGCCCTTATTGTATACTAAATTTTGGGTTCCCAGGAACCTTTCTTGTTTGTTCCAAATAAAACTAATTTGGATATGATACATTTCTTGTCTCCTATTGTATGCTAATTTTTTGGTCTTCAACGACGTTGATGTAATTTCCAGAGATATGTAACAAACATTATTTATTTTATAATAAGTTTGTATTGTATAGTTCGCAACGTCGCTTCTCAATTTGTATATCGTGGAACTCTCAATTTTGTTTGTTGGGCACAGAACAACAGAGACCCATTTTTTAAACCACCAGCCCGAGAATGCACAATCCAAAAACTGGCGAAGTATGGAATGACCCCTCCTTGCATGCTCTGTAAAATGTGTACAAAGAAAACTAATTTGACAATGCTATATATTTTTTGTCCAAGAAAAGCCTTAGTTTTAAAGAAAGCTAATTCAGGAAAATGTTATTACTATTTTAATGTATAACAGACATTATTTTTTTGTAAATTTCTATAGTCCGCAACTCCGCCTGTCATTTTGTATATCACGGAACTGTCGGTGCCATTTGTAGGCCACGGAACATCAGAGACTCAATTTTGAACCTGCCAATTTCCAGAAACATGTAACAGGCATTATTATTTTTTGATAAATTACAAAGAAAACTGATTCGACAATGCCCACGATCCAAAAACTGGCGAAGTATGGAATGACCACTCCCTGCATGCTCTATAAAACATGTGCAAAGAAAACTAATTCATCAATGCTATATCTTTTTGTCCAAGAAAAGCCTTAGTTTTAAAGAAAACTAAACTCTGCCTGTCATTTTGTATATCGTGAAACTGTCAGTGTTATTTGTAGGCCACGAAACATCAGAGGCCCAATTTTGAACCCGCCAGCCCAAGAACCCGCGATCCAAAAACTGGCTAATTATGCAATGAGGGCTCCCTGCATCCTCTATAAAATCTCTTCCCCATACTTTATAAAAGTAGAAATTTCGTATGTATAAAACTAAATATCTACTTTATACAAGTACATATTCCGTATGTATAACTTTTTTATTTGTGATGAATTTCTATAGTCCGCAATTGCACTCCTCCATTTCTGTATCGCGGAGAACATCAAAGGCCCAATTTTTGTATCACGGAACTATCGGTGTTTTTTGTATATCACCAGCCTGACAACCCATGATCCATTACAAAAGAAAATGTTTCCTATGTATTAAAGTATTTCAATGTATTTTGAAACTTTCTAGCCACATGTCTGTACTAGGTCGCATTTACTCCCATCCCAACTTGGCAGGGACTCCGCTGCCATGCAACCTTGTTTTGAATATGTTTTTAATAATTACTTTTATATAGAAAGAGATGTGGGGCATATATTATTATTATTAAAAATATAATTATATTTAAAAGTAAAGAGAAATTATGACTCAATAAAGAATTAAAAGATTAAAAAAAAGATATTATAATAAGGTGATAAATCTTAATTTAGAAAATAAAAAATATCTTTATGTTTTGACTAACATAAAGAACAAAATTCATATAATTGTTAAAATAAGAACAAATCTTTATGAGCAATGCCATAGTGAAAGGGGAAGATGGAAGGTATTTTCTCTTAAAATGTCTTGTGTAAAGTCTAATAGACCAAATTTGGTGTATTAACCATTATCATTATCATCATCATCATAATATTATTATTATTTTGTGTGTGGTGGGGGGAATAGTGTTGAAAATTATAGCTTGGATAGGAACTTCTGCACAAGTTTAGTATGAACATTCAAAAAATAGTTTCAGGTATTTTCTAAAAGTAATTCTATTTTGTAATTCACTTTCGTTAAAAAAGTGAAATTATTATATTTAGTTGTTACCTCTAAAAAAGTGAATATCATGCATACATGACTTAGAGTAGGAGTAAACTCAAAAATATATTAGGCTTTTGATCTCAACTAAAAGTATAAAGAGAGATCAAGATAGAGGTTTTCACAAGAACTAATAGTTGAGTAGGTTGATCTACTTAGAAAGAGAGTGTAGGGATTGAGTTAATATGAGATGTGGACAACACTTTGTGTAGGTTATGTACATGTGTACAAAACAATTTCATATTCGAAACTCTGTACAATTATACAAACACATACTCACATTAGTACCAACAAGCCATATAGTCTATCCAACAAATCATACAATATTTTTTTGTTGTTTTCTAGTTTTTCCAGCGAGTTGTACCTCTCAAGTAGGCCATGCAAGCTCAATTTTGGGTGATTTTGATAACCATGTAGTTTCTAGTTTTAAACAACTTGTGGAGGTTTCCTTGTAAGTTTTTCAAAGGAATGAAATGTTGATTTCAGAGTAATTACATGTGTATGTGTGAAATTAATTTTATGCTTTCGCTATTAATTTCCAGCTATTATGTGATTGATGCTATACTCTAAAATTTAATTTCAACATTAATTAAATTCAACAATCTACTTATTTTATTGAGATCATAAGGACTTTAGTCACCTAGGCTTGGAATTTTCACATGGTATCAGATATAGATCTCTAATTGAGATTCTTATGGATTTGAAACAACAAATCTATTATAGGGAATAAGGACAAACCAACAGTTAAAGGGTTTCAATTTTATATTTTATATTTGGGAGTTTGTGCAGTGTATCTCATAGATGGTAGCAACGAGCCTTAGGTTTGAGCATAGATTGGATGGTGCCTCAAATTTCTTATCATGGAGGGTGAGGGTTACACTCGTACTATAAGAGAATAATATCTAGGATATTATCAAGGACATTGTGACTCCACCTATAAATCTGCAACAATTGGTAGCTCACAACAAGTAGGAAGTGAAGGTCAAGAAAATGGTATTGGATTCCATAAAGGATCATCCGATCCCTCATGTATCTTATTCTTAAAGACCAAGGATGATTTCTTTAGTAGGTTTAAGGAATTCAAATCTTTAGTTGAAAACCAAACAGGGAAGAAGATCAAAGTCTTGAGATTGGACAATGGGGGAGAGTATACCTCCAAGGAGTTTAAGGTTTTCTACAAGGAGGAAAGAATCAAGAGGGAGCTAAGAGTTCTGTACAACCCACAACAAAATGGGGTTGTAGAGCAAAAAAATCGATCCATCATAGGGGTTGTTAAGGCCATGATACATGACCAAGACTTGTTGATGTTTCTTTGGGTGGAGACATGCAATATAATAGTCTACATCTAGGACCAATGTCTTCAAAAGATCTGTAACACCCCAAATAGATTAATTAATTATTATAATTAAGTAAGGTAATTCAGGTCATTAATGTATTAAAGTTAATTAAATACACAAAATGATTAATTTAATTAACTCAAGTAAATTATTTAACTATTTAGAATTGATCATAATTTTATTAATAGATTAAATTATTTAACAACAAATGAACTTATTATTGATGGTATTATGCGTGATGGGCAAGTTTGAAGGAGTAAGGGTAGATTGGAACTTATAAGGGTAGATAGGAATTTATGAGGGATGGGGGGAAAAGGGGGGAAAGTTATGTCAGATGGGAAGATAAAGGGGGGAGTTTTGGTCATTTGGAGGGGATTCGAGTGAAGGGGGAGGCATAAATTCTTGGAGAAGGAAATTGGTCTGAAGAAATTATGGTTGCATACAAGGTGGTTGGCTACTGGTATCTTGGGCTCGGGGGCTAGGAAATCTGATTTCTTAGAGCTAGGGAGCTAGAGAGGTTCTGTTCCTAGCTGAATGAGAGGTAAAGATTCAATTTTCAATCAATCAAACATTTCAAGTAGAAAACAATAGACAAGACAAACTTCTTCTTCAAGAGGCACTTTTTTTTGCTAATTTACTATTTTATTGTAAATTGAAGTTAAAGATATATATCTATATATTGGAAATGTATTAGGTGACTACATGAACTATGTAAATTGAGATTTTCAGATTTAGTTGTTTAATTGCTAGAACATAAACATAAATTAGGATTTCACGCTAACAAAATGCCAATAGATTACAAACTCACAGTTTAACTATGAAACCTTAGGCAAGGGTATTACATTTGGTATCAAAGTCTAGTTTCAAAACTGAAACCTAGGGCTTAACTACCCACATGATTGGAGGTTATGCATATTGTTCCCTAAAACAACTTATAACCTACATTCCTAATTAAAACACTTTATTTACATCCCTAAAACCCTAGAAATAACCCTGAAACAACCTAAAAAACCTTGAAATTTCCATTGAGAAACCCGACAATAAACCTTATAAAAAAACACCCTTATAAGAATTCTTAAATAGGTGAAAGGTAGTAGGAAAGAGTCATGTAGACCTATTCCATCCTTTCATCTTTCACTCCAACCACCTATTCAACAACAAACCTTTACATACAATTAACATAAATATGACAAGGGTTAGAAGAGCTATATCATACGATTGATTTTTTTTTTTAACTTGTATAAATTTAAATTCTTTAAATTATATAATTTATGAAACACACACACACACACACACACACACACACACACACACACACACACACACACACACACATATATATATATATATATAAGYGAGACTATATAAACACTAGTACAAAATGAGAGATAAGTGACCAGGCAACCAAAAAATTTGGTCACCACAACTTTTTCAAGGGAAAAATGACCAAAATTAATAAATTTTAAGTGAGCTAACTAAAAAAGACCAAKATAAATTACCACTTTGGTCATGGGATAAGAACTAAACTAAAAAAAACCAAGATAAATGACCAAATTTGGTCATGGGATATAACTRGACTAAAAATGACCACATAAAAATTGTTCATTTATTTGGTCATTTTTAGTTGTGTCACTCCGAAAATTGAAAATTACAATTTTGACAATGAATTTGTACAATTTACTAAATTCTTACACTGCAGATGGATTCGAAGACCCCTTTCTAGGGGGTCTCTGAATCACAACGGTGTTAGAATTTAGTAAATTGTAGACCCCCTCATGTGTCACATCTTAGCAATTGACACATGGGGCATTTGGTGTTTTCTTTCCCTTAGCATACTATGGAAAATAAACTTTTATGTCGAAAAAGTAAAAAAGTACATTGCTTGTAGTTATTGATATAATGATGACATGCCATGATTCTTAACCAAATATTGTTCCTATAGGATTTTGGAAATGTTGGGGTGTTGTATCTTTGTCATTTTGTTGGAGGAGAAAAAGATATTGGAAATATGACAAAATTTTTACAAGTTTAACTTAATTCTCCAAGGATGTTTTTTTATTTTTATTTTTTATAGAATATTCTCTGAATACTTTTTTTTTTCCATGAAAAAAAATTGTAATTTTATTAAAGGGTATAAAATTACATTCACAGATATATATTTACTATTGGAGATAGCCAAAAATATATATTGTTTGTGTAGTGTCTCTTACATTTCTGAGTGTTTCTACATTACAAAATATGTCAATCTTATACCAAGTTGCGAGTGGACAACCACCCTTATATTTTCCAGTTATACATAGGTACCAAAAGTATCAAGAAAAATTTGTCAAGTATAGAATTGTGTTCATGATTAGAGTTCCCAAAAAAGTGATATCAACTGCATTTCTTTAAATTCGTTCATCCTGAAAGGGTCTGTGATAGTCAAAACTGCCTTCTGTCGAATGTTATGAGATGTGTCAGCTTCCAAAATCTAGTTGCGTGGCTTCTTTGGATAGCCGGTCAGCCAAGGTGTTCCTTTCCCTGTATATATGAGAGAGAGAGATAGTGTCAAAAGTGGAAATGATCCTCAAAACTTCTTCCAAGTAAGGTCTGAGTCTAGTCATATGAAAAATTTGTGCTTGGTTTTCCCAATTGAGGATAATCTAGGAGTCCCAAAAAACTTGTAGAGTGGAAATGCCCTTTTTTGCTGCAAAAAGGAGTAGTACTTTTAAGGCCTGGATTTCAGCGTAGTTGTTTGTACTGGGCTCTGAGTTAGAAAAATTGTTGTTATGTTAGATAAATGCATCCCCCCCCCAACAATGTAATTGATCCCCAGAGGCCGCGCCATCAAAATAGGCCCATGGCCTTTCTCTATCGATCTGTTCCTTTAGAGGAGCTCGGCTCAAGCCCCTTCCTGAATTCACACCTTGTTTGAGATGGTCGATTATTCTTAAGGAGTTTATGGCCACCCACAGGGGTGATTGTGGGTCATCCCGAAAGAGTGTGTTGTTTCTGGCTATCCAAATTCCCCAGGTAGCTAGGATAGGCAAGGATTTTAAATGTTTTGGAGTTGTCGGATTGAGCCGGTCTTTTAAAGCTTCTTCAAAGGAGGCTCCCCGCCATTGGCCTATGTCAAAGTTAAATTGGAGGCTTCCAAACAGACTGATGAGGTAACGGGGCAACACATAAATAAGTGATCTGTCATTTCTTCCTGCATTCTGTAGAGTGAACACTAGCTCGGCCGATGGAATTGTTTATTTTGAAGAATATCCCAGGTGGGGATTTTGTTTTCTAGTATTGACTAAGCCAAGAGTTTTCCTTTAGATGGAAATTTCATCTTCCATAGTTTCCTCCACCACCATTTCTCATCCTATTGTATTGGTTCAATGCTTAGTTGAATGTAACCTGCTTTTGGTGTATAAGTGCCTCCCGGATCGCCATCCCAAATAATTTCATCCTCTCCCTCAGCCAAACAAATGTTTTCCCTCCTAAGAGCAAGGATATATCGGTCCCAAAGAATATCTTGAGGCTCATTAAGTCCCAAGGATATTCCTTTTCTCCATCCTTGTTGCCACAGTGTTGTGTGGAGGGGGTCGACGACCTAGGCAAGGTATAACCCCCCCAATCTATGACTGAGCATAGTTCATTTGGGAGGATGTGTTCTCTCTTACAGCCTGCCCAGGGGTCACACCCAATTTTGAGTGAGTTTCCAGACTCTACCTGCCAGGCTAAATTGTTACTGTAACACACCCACTATCATAATTTTAAAAATTTTGGGGTTAATCTCCCACAAATGGGAATTCTCCAGAAACCTGCATTAGCGAAGTGCCAGTCCCTGGTTCAATGTCGGGATTCGGGGTTTCTAGTGTCAAAACTTATTCACTCCTTGGTTGCCTCAGCCCCACTTGGCTAAGCCTTTGATTTACACGACTGGTTCCTATATGACCATACGACTGCTTCTCGTCGGGGTTTGGCGCCTCTCAATGTCATGGCGCACGAGTCCCCTGGAATTTCGACGCGCCTTTACCCTGGCTAGCCCCCTTGGTTATACCATGGTCCATGTGACCACTTACCATATGACTGTAGCCGTATAACCTTCCATTGGGGTTTCGGCATTTGCGATGACACAAAACACATATACCCGGGACTCGCGATATCCCGATTCCCGATTCTCTCCGGATGATCGACACGTGTCCCTTGGATCAACGACCTATGATGGTGTCGAAAATTCGCATATCACGGTTTCGCAATACAGGGGTTTCATGTCCTTGAAATCCCCGATACGCCGATTCCCGATATGCCGATGGGATCTACCACTGACGGTTCTGGATGGTTGCCATCTGTCCCCCAGATGGACGGCCTTGATTGTATCGGGAAATCGCGAATCACGATTCCATTGTGTAAGAGTTTCATGACTCTTGAAACTCCGATATGTCGAACTCCGACTCTCTGGGATCTCTCGCCACGCGTCCTCGCTGATGGACGGTGTTGATCCTGTCGGGAAATCGTGGATCGCAATTCCCACATGCAAGAGGTTCTTGCCTCCGGGAACCTCGATTCTCCGAATTGCGACTTCCTCGGATCTTCCGACACGTGTCCATGCTAATGGATGGTTCTGAGCTTATCGAGATTTCGCAGATCACGAATCCTGATACAACAATCTCTTCACTCCTGAAATTCCCGTTGGGTTAAATCCCGATTCCTACCCTGATGTCTGACGCGTGTCTTGCCGAGGTCAACGGCTAGGATCTTTTCTCGGGATTTTGGGACTTTCGAAGTCCTGTTCCCATTGCTCTCAGGAACTCTGATTCCCGAATCATGGCTCTTCGGGATCCTCTGCCACGTGTCCTGTACAATGGACGGTCCAGATCTGATCGGGAAATCGCGTATCGCGATTTCAATATGCAATGGATCTATACTCCCCAAATCTCCAATGGTAAAAATCCTGATGCCTCCCAAACGCTGACACATGTCCTGCCGAGATCAACGACCTACAGGATTTCTACCCCAGATCTGATGGCTCAGATCAATTCCTCGCACGCCTACCCCTGTGCTTAACCCCTGCGCAGCTTCTCCAAATCCAACGGCTGACGGGTAATTTGGATCGAGATCTAATGGTCTAGATTCGTTTCCTTTGAGTCTTGGGGTCTATGATCCCAATTTTCTCATTACTCACGATGACAGAGGACAAGGGGCAAGGTATGTAACGCCTGCGTTACTTTCGTCCATCTAATGGTCGTGAATGACTATGGTTCCTCCGACGAGATCTCATCCGTCGACTTGTCACTCCTCACAACACTACTACCTTAGAACCTTAATGGGATCGTTCCTCCTCGTGCAGGGTTAATAAGGCCTGTGCGTTCGAGTCCTTACTCTGGGTTTCTAGTGAACCTTTCCCAAGAGGAAATCTCTGTGAAGAGATCCTTACCGGGGCATTTCCGGAAGCAGATAAAGGAAGACAACTTCCTGAGAATGGATGGGCATGATTGGCTTCATTTTATCAACGTACGTCATGCATAGTATCCTTTGTGATAAGAATATATCAACTTATTCATATCAAACATTACGCGAACACTCTCATGCTGCAATCCTTTACAATTTCACAGTTCTATGAGCTAATATCTACTCCTTATCATCAATTAATACACAGACATTCCTACACAGGAAAACATGTACAATTCCACAAGTCTATGAAC
>ML778782.1:212970-248363 GCA_009831015.1 Picea engelmannii | reverse complement strand
TTGTAACACACCCACTATCATAATTTTAAAAATTTTGGGGTTAATCTCCCACAAATGGGAATTCTCCAGAAACCTGCATTAGCGAAGTGCCAGTCCCTGGTTCAATGTCGGGATTCAGGGTTTCTAGTGTCAAAACTTATTCACTCCTTGGTTGCCTCAGCCCCACTTGGATAAGCCTTTGATTTACACGACTGGTTCCTATATGACCATAAGACTGCTTCTCGTCGGGGTTTGGCGCCTCTCAATGTCATGGCGCACGAGTCCCCTGGACTTTCGACGCGCCTTTACCCTGGCTAGCCCCCTTGGTTATACTATGGTCCATGTGACCACTTACCATATGACTGTAGCCGTATAAACTTCCATCGGGGTTTCGACATTTGCGATGACACAAAACACATATACCCGGGACTCGTGATATCCCGATTCCCGATTCTCTCCGGATGCTCGACACGTGTCCCTTGGATCAACGGCCTATGATGGTGTCGGAAATTCGCATATCGTGGTTTCGCAATACATGGGTTTCATGTCCTTGAAATCCCCGATACGCCGATTCCCGATATGCCGATGGGATCTACCACCGATGGTTCTGGATGGTTTCCATCTGTCCCCCAGATGGACGACCTTGATTGTATCGGGAAATCGCGAATCGCGATTCCATTGTGTAAGAGTTTCATGACTCTTGAAACTCCGATATGCCGAACTCCGACTCTCTGGGATCTCTTGCCACGGGTCCTCGCTGATGGACGGTGTTGATCCTGTAGGGAAATCATGGATCGCAATTCCCACATGCAAGAGGTTCTTGCCTCCGGGAACCCCGATTCTCCGAATTACGACTTCCTCGGATCTTCCGACATGTGTCCATGCTAATGGACGGTTCTAAGCTTATCAGGATTTCGCGGATCGTGAATCCTGATACAACAATCTCTTCACTCCTGAAATTCCCGATGGGTTAAATCCCGATTCCTACCCTGATGTCTGATGCGTGTCCTGCTGAGGTCAACGACTAGGATCTTTTCTCGGGATTTCGGGACTTTCGAAGTCCTGTTCCCATTGCTCTCAGGAAATCTGATTCCTGAATCACTACTCTTCGGGATCCTCTGCCACGCGTCCTGTACAATGGACGGTCCAGATCTGATCGGGAAATCGCGTATCACGATTTCAATATGCAACGGATCTATACTCCCCAAATCTCCGATGGTAAAAATCCCGACGCCTCCCAAACCCTGACACGTGTCCTGCCGAGATCAACGGCCTACGGGATTTCTACCCCAGATTTGATGGGTCAGATCACCTCCTTGCATGCCTACCCCTGTGCTTAACCCCTGCGCAACTTCTCCAAATCCAACAGCTGACGGGTAATTTGGACCGAGATCTAACGGTCTAGATTCGTTTCCTTTGAGTCTTGGGGTCTATGATCCCAATTTTCTCATTGCTCACGATGACAGAGGACAAAGGGAAAGGTATGTAACACCTGCATTACTTTTGTCCATCTAATGGTCGTGAATGACTATGGTTCCTCCGACGAGATCTCATCCGTTGACTTGTCACTCCTCACAACACTACTACCTTGGAACCTTAATGGGATCGTTCCTCCTCGTGCAGGGTTAATAAGGCCTGTGCGTTCGAGTCCTTACTCTGGGTTTCTAGTGAACCTTTCCCAAGAGGAAATCTCTATGAAGAGATCCTTACCGAGGCATTTCCGGAAGCAGATAAAGGAAGACAACTTCCTGAGAATGGATGGGCATGATTGGCTTCATTTTATCAACGTACGTCGTGCATAGTATCCTTTGTGATAAGCATATATCAACTTATTCATATCAAACATTACGCGAACACTCTCATGCTGCAATCCTTTACAATTTCACAGTTCTATGAGCTAATATCTACTCCTTATCATCAATTAATACACAGACATTCCTACACAGGAAAACATGTACAATTCCACAAGTCTATGAACATATGTGACAACATATAAATTCCAGATGCAATATGAGAAAAACACTTATCAGAAGTAGGTTCAGCAATGGAAACGACTGTTGAGAGGGGTGCTCGTTTCCACCCAACCGTAGGCGTAGTGACTCCTAATGGATTTACCACTAG
Organism: Picea engelmannii; assembly: GCA_009831015.1. Taxonomy (NCBI): domain Eukaryota; kingdom Viridiplantae; phylum Streptophyta; class Pinopsida; order Pinales; family Pinaceae; genus Picea; species Picea engelmannii. The sequence goes on along the minus strand of ML778782.1, from coordinate 246,263 downwards.
CCACCCCCGAGCTGAGACCACGATGTCCTGAGACCTGCGTCTCTCTCTCTCTGTGCCAGTGCCCAGGAGCGAAGGTTGAAAATCCCCTTCCTTCCTGCGATCACTCACTCTGCATCGAACTGCCAGAGTTCCCCTCGCATCCGCCCCATTCAATCGTTTCAGCCATACGCCTTATCCTCTCGCGAGGTTGTGTGTGGCTTAATTACCCTTGCGCTGGTCAGTCATGATGGCTCTACGGATAGGCGATTCACCTCCCCATCCCTCATCAAACCATCAACCTACCAGCCTGCAAGGCATTTATTTCAGGGCTAGCGAGCCGCTTTTGGTTCTCTGGGCCAGTGGAGTCCAAATACGGTCTTTTAATTCTTGGTGGAAGTTAACACCCCTTTTTCAAGGTGCCCTCCACCAGCATCGTGGTCTCTTTTCCTCACATCCCCTCTTAGCAGTTCTACAATAAATTCAAACTATCATTTACATTCATTGACCTCTTCCTGCAGGTCCATTTACAACACATATTCATACTTATGAGTTTTGCCATAGTCCTTGGCCAGTTCAGTTATATTTACAATCTGGGGGAAACAGGGTGTTACAGTTACCAACCACATCAAAATCTCGATGTATCTCCTTCCACATTACTAAGATCCATGAAGTTCTGATGCTAGGGATCCTGATCCATTCTAGTAAAGAGAGTGAGGCCATATACTTTAGAAGGATCACTTTGGTCCACAGGATTGTTGTCGAAATTAATCGCCAAACTGATTTTTCCACCAGAGATTTTGAAAAAAGAAATGTTTTTTAAGCCCCATCCACCCAAGGCCTTTGGTTTCATAATTTTCTCCCAACGGACCCAGGGCAACACTCGGTTTTCTGATTCCCCCCTCCAGAGATAAGAAAAGGACATTCTTCTTGCTTTTTCTAGAATTCCTTTTGGGATCCAAGAGAGGGACATCCAGTATATGGGGAATGCTTCCATATTCTTTGAATACTTACAAATATTATAGCATATTTTTTGTTCTAAGATATTGAATTATTGATATCACACACTTGTGCTTGGCTAAAATATATATATGTCGAAATCAATTTGTCTGAAATTTGAATATTCAGAACCATTGGAATCTATCTATGCCCATAGGAAATTAAAGAAACAATATTTGTGCTTTCCTAAAGCATCTAAATCATTTTAGAAAAAAATATGTATATGTGGAGTTTTTTTTAAATAGTTGCAAGATTTTCATTCAACCACGATGGGAAAGGTGGCAGAACTTGACATACTTTGTATTGTCACATGTAAAATTTAAATTTTTACCCATTTATTATCTCTTGTCAATTCTACATCATTTTCCCTAAATTCATATATCCTTGTGTCATCCTTGCACTCATATTGTATTTGTCGTCGGCCTTATCAAGTTCCTATCACCTTAAGCCTTCATTTGACCAAAGTTTTCGAAGAAAGTCATGTCCTCTGTGAGTTAAGGGTTATCTCATTTTTCCTTTTATTCCTTTAAAACCTAAGCCCACCCACCTTATCCAAAATCTAGTTGTGTGGCTTCTTTGGATAGCCAGTTAGCCAAGGCGTTCCTTTCCCTGTATATATGAGAGAGAGAGATAGTGTCAAAAGTGGAAATGATCCTAAAAAATTCTTCCAGGTAAGGTCTGAGTCTAGTCATATGACAAATTTGTGCTTGGTTTTCCCAATTGATGATAATCTAGGAGTCCCCAAAAACTTGTAGAGTGGAAACGGCCAAAATATTTATATTAATATTTAAATCCAAAAAGTTTGATTAAAATTAAATAAATTAAAGTTTTAAAAGTAAAATAAATATTAAATATTAAATAAAGGTTTGAAAAGTCGAAAGGGGAGATCAAGCACCGATATTATATTTTGTTGTTCCTACATGCTCAAGGGTTAGTAGAGAAGAATGGGGTGAGATGAAAACCACCCTAACACTTTTCATATTTTCATTGTTTTCGCTAGGTAGAGTGGTGGGGATCAAAACCACCCATCACCATGAGCGAAATGCTTGAAGCAATGCTCGTGTGATGATCTATCGGTGGACTCAATCAACTTCTATTGCTCGAGTTTCCATATGACAATATGCAGTTCATGGGGATAGCTTGACAAGGTTCCTTGGGAGAGGTTTTGTTTCTGTCTTTGTTCCATCGACAAGGTTCCTCTTGGTCAGTATTTGTGGCAGGTATTCCAGTTTGAAATTATTTTCATAACAACGGTGAATTTAACATAGGGCATGGATGATACCCTTCTGTTATAGCAAGATTTGCCTCACCATTGCTATCTTGAACATAGAGCCTTTTTCCATTTCCCTATGTAGACTTATCATCCCTTTTTCCATTTCCCTATGCAGACACCATCGTGCAAAAAACAAATCATTTTTGAGTTAGAAACCCTTCTTTTTTGTACGTATACACAACCTATTCAGAGAAACTCGCGTATACCGAAAACTCCAAATTACGCCCTCAAAAACTAACAAAATAGAACCTAACTCAAAAATGTAAACCATTGAATTTGAAGAGGATGGGATGAAGAGTTACTTGATCCAGATGATTCGTGATTCCGTTGCCTATCGCTCCCGCAATCGTCGTTTGAATCCTGGGGATTTTTTTTAGTTCAAATTGCACTATTTGGGTAAAAATGAAAATTATACAGTAATTTTTTATTTTATTACTATTTATAAGCTATTTTTACCCACTTAATATAGTTTTACACTATTGTTTCACCTAATGGACTAATTCAATAATGGTTTTAAGCTGGTTTTTGCAATTTGACTCAATTTTCTTGCGGATTTCAACGTCATAGTTGACCGTTCGTCTCCTCGGGCATGTATATTAATAACCTAGAATATAAGATAGGTATCTACTCCATCGTGCATTTTTTCATTATCCTTCGACTACCATTTTTATGCCTTAGGTACGAACCCATTTCTTTCGATGCATAACCCCCCATCTGATATTAATAGTGTCGTTAATAAATGGTAGAGACTTACCAAACATGGGTACCCTAGTTAGAACCTCTTTGTCATTTGGTGCCCATGCCGAGTTTTTCCTTAGGACTAGGAGTCCATTATAATTCAATACATGACTATATGATGAGCCTCATTTCTCATTCATGCACATGCGTCCTTATTACCCACAGACTCCCAAAAACGAGTCTCAGTTAATCTCTTTTCCGACTCGTCCAAAAACTGAAAAGATCGCCAAGTGATTTGTCCCTTTCACGCTTGTTAAAGTTGGATTTGAAAGGTCAAGAGTCTTAGTTAAGCTCTTTTCCGAATCGCTATCAAAAATTGAAAACATTGCCGAGTGAACTTGTATTTTTCACACTTGTAAATTGGATTTGAAAAGACGTCTATTTGGCACAAGTTTACCCCTTTTTCACACCAAGTAGACTAAAAGATATAAAAAGGAAATTTTTTTGGTGTTAGGTTGTGATTGCATCTCATGCCCTTGTTTACAGTATTGAGCCTTTAGCTAGTTCTCGCTTTGAGTTATAAACCGTTGCCTAAGAATTTTGCATCCTCAACCAAGCAGAGCCTTGTTTATATCCTTTGTAATTTGACACCCTATACCCTGGAGGGAACATCACCCCGAGTGTCCATCTCCCGCATGCATTTCCTTGCATTAAGCATAGGTACGTTCCATTGTTGGTACTAGTTTTGCTTACTTGTGACACTCGTTCCCTCCTCTGTATCATAACATTCATTTGTTATGAAAAAACAAAAAAAAAGATGGGCGGGAAGGGAGTAGTATATTGTAATTGGCAGCAGTCGTGTCGCCTTTGAACAAAGAACAAATTTATTGAGTCCTTGTGTCATTATAATTTTGGGTTTAGCATGGCCTTAAGAAGTTGATCTCATTACAAAAGTTTTCTCTACCGACCAATTACTCTTCCAGTCCCTATAAAGAACGTTATTGATGCCTCCTGCATGTAATTGTCACATCATTGAGTCCATGCTATCGGAGTTCACCATTTGTCTCATGCTCTTGTTCAAAGGAAGTCTATCACCTGTGTCGGCCACTCCTTAAAAATATTGACTTTGCATGTCGGACTTACCCTCACTTTGTCTCGGAATCACATGATACTTTGGTCTTATCATGCACCTTGGCCCTACTTTCATCATTGGTAGGTCACCTTGAACCCAACAATTGATATTTCATCATTGGTCATTGACTAGGTGGTTTCCCTTGTGTTTGACGGCAAGAAATCTATTCACACTTTGGGATTCGTGTAGTGTCTTGGATGCCATTATCCTTATTGATAGTTTCCTCACCTTTGTCAGCAGTTTTTTCATCATTGGCTACTATTCAAAGGGTCCTTTTCGTGTACTGCTTGCATTTGGCACACGTGAAAGACGCACAGGGTCGTTGGTTCATGAACCTGTTCTTCGTCCGATCTCCACCAAATCATGAAGCTCCTGCTTTGTTCCTCGTGCTGATTGATGAGAGATGCCTCAATGCTCTCCTTTCAGTGGGTCTCTTTCCATCGACTTCAGCTCATTTATTCTAGATATGGGACCTAGAGTTTTATGAGTACCTTGAGGCTTGCAGTCATTAGTGGCAAAATCTCTTGCCATTGACAGATGAGAATACATCAATGTCTCCTGATCAATGGATTTCTCAAGTGTTCGACATCAAATCCTTTTTCACACTTGTAGGGATGTACTCGGTGCCTTGATACCTACTTTCATTATTGGTAGGTTGTATCACATTTGTTAACGATATACCTCAATGACCGGTAATCAAACGATGTCTCATCGTGTTCGACCTCAACTCCTTTATTCACATGATGTAGAATTGCACCTTTGGCGGATAGTTTAGAATACTTGAAGACATCATTATGTGGCCGCAGCTTTACTGAGTTGTTGCTTCCCATTCATTGGACCAGTACCTATTTGACTTTAGTGATCATGGGAGATCATATTGTACTCCATGGTATACATATATCTTCAGATTGATTTTGAGACTGGTTTCACTGGGCCTTGTTTGTGACTATGACAACTTTTGGCATGTAACTGCATTTGTATTTACCTATTCATGGCCATGAACACTTGTTTGGTATATTTTCCACATGGATCTGCATTGTATTCTTGGCAGCCATGTATGAAAAGTCAGTACATAATGTAATGAGCAATTGAGTTCGTCCAACTAGTTCTCTACCACTCCACTTCTGGGTTATTTATGATGTATTTCAGCCATCGCAGATACTCCTCTGACCTCACACATTAGGGGGCATCTGTTATAGGAAGATTTACCTCACCATTGCTATCTTGCACAAAGGGAATTTTCCATTTCCCTATGCAGACTTATCATCCCTTTTTGATGAATCCAAAGCTAAAAATATACATTTTTCCACATATACTCTCCCTATCAGTTATACAAGATGCGTATACGCTTGCTGCTCCACTACAACTCACGTATATTGGGATTTGTGCCAGAAAATACAAAATGAGGTCAGGTTTCCATGTCATGACAGAAGATCTCTAATCCTTGGCCTTCCATATACTGGAAACGTTCCAACTCGGCCCTTCGGTTTTATTCTGAAGACTATAAGAGCACAATTTCGAGCTATGGAAAAGAAGAGAAAGCATTCAACTTTGAGAGCAAAGTTACTCTGGAGAAATTACTTCATATTGAGTCTAAATCCCTTTGTTCCTCAGGTCTGAACACGTTGTTCAACCCCTAAGATCTTTCCCTATTGTTGAGAAAACCTCATTGTCTCTTTCCTATTAGCTTGCCTTTGGTGGAGGATTGAAGTGGTGGAGACCCAGTTGGAAGGAACTTGGTTTCTTAGTTTCGAACCATGCCGACATGGAAGTCTGTAATGTTGTCACTTCTGCTGATCAATTATTAATAGAAATACTCCTTTCCTGTCCTATTGGTATCTTGAAAATATATGATTATTATCCATGGGCATGTTTGTAATGTTTATTAATGGATTATGTTATCTGATGTGCTAACCCCTTTTATATTATCACTATGTACTTGCTCTGCTCATTTGTCGAGAACTTCTTGTAGGTATAAAGCTTTGGGTCAAAGTGCTCAATGGTGGAACATCATCAAACGTTGGATCGAGGTAGGCCTCTTCCTTGTATTTCACATTAGTTTATATAACATATGTTGGAATTGAGTTGATTTTTGTAGTCATACTTGTCTATTGTGGTTTACCCTTGGCCATAGAGAGTTTTTCCCTTGTAACAGAATTGACAAATCCACTGAGGAGAGATCTTCCTTCTAAGGGTTGAAGTACTTTTTCTTCTTACATTGCTCTTTTTCCTTTGTATTTCTTGTCGTACCACTACTTGATAGATTATGTTCACTCTGAGTCTAATTTTTCAACCTTTTTCCCTTGCTTGGACTTGGTTTAAAGCATATACATCCTTTTTTCCTTGACAGTTTCATATAAAAGCTTGTTGTCTCACTGCAAGAAGCATATATACGCTCTGTTCTCCTGAACAATCACGTATACCACTTCCCCTTGCTTGTTTGCTTTGTTTATTGATTGCTGGGTGAGATTTGAAAATTGTTGAGCCTTCTTAGGTCTCTATAGTGTCTGTTGAGATTATCTGGGATGACAGGAAACCTGTTTGGAGTTGAATTTTTGGGCGTAGTCTTTCTCTTTGTTTTCCATTTTTTATTTTTCCTTGTTATCTGGGCTGTTTGCTTGGCTGATTGGTATTCTGCTCGAGTTATTTCTTTTACACATAGTAGAATTTATATATAAGGTTGCTCATCAGTCCATGCATTTTCTTTTTAGTATATTGAAAATACGAAAAAATAGGCATTTTGCATTGGTTGGCATTTCCGTCTTGGAATCTTTATTATTAGCTTAGCACATTTAGTGAAAGGTTGCATTTTACTTCTGAATTGCAGAATTGAAATTGAAAACTGCACTGTTCTTATTTAACATATCATTCATTGAAAAGTTAAAGATAGAATTTTCATTATATCAATATTTATTTTCTTGTAGAGTCATAACACGATGAGTTTCACTTCCATACCTTTTTGAGTAACCACGACTAATAAAATTTAAGCTTTAAACTAAAATTGATTAGTCACAATTATTTTTTAGGGTGCACAATCTAGCCTAGAATTTAGTGCCTTGGAATAGGATCTTGTGAGTAAACTTCTCCAAGGTAATTAAATCAACATATGTGTCTGAGACAAGGAGTTGAGAAGTCCATTGTATAATTGGTAATATCAGGAAGCTCCGCTCAGACCAGAGTTAATCACGAGGTTGCGTGAAGTTAGTTGAAGGGATAACCCCTGGATACTCACCTAGCATCAGAGATATTTCTGTGGATTTATTCGTATTTGGGGATCTTGCTAGTACTCATACCTCTATGAGAGGCGGTGCTTTCAAGGTTTTGGGATTTGCTACCCTGCCCATATGGTGATCTGGACTTACAACTTCTCGCCTGTGCATCATTTATACAATGATTTATTAGGTTCTTGACTTAGGTATCTCATAGGTTACTTGTAGGGGTTATTCTGCTTATATCCTGAGTCAGATAGGAGTCAGACAACACACAACCTTTATGGAGGATTACCTCTCCAGGGGGATTTGACCGACTAGTTGTTAATCCTACGAGGGCCCTTATAATTGATTATGTTACCTCCAAACTTTAGCAGGGAGTCTCAAGTCCCTCTTGGACGAGACATACCTTCTTTAGCGAGGGAGGCCACTCAACCACTTTAGCCCATTTGCATGCATATTGGTCATTTGACTTTTTTGGTATGCTCTTTGACTACTAGTTAGCCTTAGGATATATTTTTATTCATTGGAGAGTCATAATTCGGCATGGAGTTGGACTAGCTTCCTCGTAGGTCCCATCGGTTGTTACAATTACCACCGATTTTCGAGTTCTTGCCTTCTAAAAGGCGTAGAGTTATCAGGAGTGGTATACACACATCCACTTTTTAGACTTGTGGTTCCACAAGGATGAGTATCGAGTCTAGTCTTCGGAACACTAGGAGTTCTTCGACTCCCAATCCTACTATAGTTAATGGCACCCCTTCGACACCTGCAACTGCTACAGTTGTAGTGTCGGAGGCTTATATCGGTACTATTGCTCGGCCCGTAGTTAATGCTTCCTCTCTTGCATCAAACCCTTTTGGGGGTTTCGGTCACTCGCCAATTTACAATGTTCAGACCATCCCTATGGATTCTAGTCCATTTTCTTATGGTATGCCTAACTTCACTTCACATTTTTCGACTGCCATCCCAGCTACTGGACCTAACGCTAGCTTTGGACTTGGGGGCACTACACCTCCTTACACTCCTTTCCCATTTGGTGGTTCTCACATACCCCAAGTGAATCCTAATGTGGGAAGTGTCCCTATTCTTAACCTCAGGTCTAACCCTTCTACGGTTGGATGGAACAACCCAGTTGGCGGACAAGTTCTTCCCTATATCCCTATCCCCTCGGTGCTGATTTCGACCAATAATTTTGGCATGATGAATCCTCTTCAATCCTTTGGGTTCCCACCTGGAGGAGGTCAGTCTTACACTTTGGGCACTCCCCAACCTGGATCTAATCCAGTTGGGGGAAATTTTAACAACCCTCATCTTGGATCTAATCCAATTGGGGGAACTTTCATAACCCTTATCATAACATTCCTATTGGAATGATGCCCAATCCATCTTTTATGAATCGGCCTAGAGGAGGGTATTTTAATCCCGGACAAGGTTTTGGTCCTTACCAGAATCCTAGATGGAATGTAGTTCCTAACACACAATATTTCGCAGGAGGATGGGGCCAGGTGTTGCAACCCCGTATTCCCTTTCTGGCCATGCTTAATTTGTTATATTTGTCTAAACTAATGAATGACCCAGTGAGTCATGTTTCACATGGCCCCCTGTCCCTACCAAGCTTTCGTCAGACATTCCAAAGTTTGAGGGTAAGAATGGCAAGGACCCTGGTGGCCATGTCACTACTTTTCACCTTTGGTTCTCATCGAATTCTTTGAATCATGATTCTATTAGATTACGATTGTTTCAGTGCCCTCTCATTGGAGTCGCGTTGCAATGGTACATTGAGCTACCTAGGGGGACATATGGATCTTTTCATTAGTTGGTGCTAGCCTTTCTCAACTTCTTTCAACTGCCCATTCATTATGATGTTGGCCTTGAACTTTTGTCGACTTTACACCAGGGTAACAACACTCACATCTCAGACCATATCTAGGAATGGCGTAGGTGAAGGAGGTTGGTTAAGACTCCTATACCCCCGACCTTTCTTCTAGAATGGTTCCTAAAGTCTTTACACGCTCCTATTTCAAAAGACATTGCTACTTTTGGGGTCTTCAGTGAGGAAGAAGCTATCTTTGGAGACCAACAACTTGATTTAATAAATGCTCAGTCTCGGATGTTATACCACCTTCTTCCAGATGCACCGCGAACAAATCACGATCCTAGACAAACTCCTGGACCTCATGCCGATGGAATTGTAGGGTCTGCCAATGTAAAATCCATAGACTCGGCAATGAAGTCTGCTGGAGAGCTAGCCTCATCTGGATCCTCCAAACCCACCCTATCAACGGATGTACATTTCGTGCAATCATCGAAGAACCCAAATGGTGACCAAAAACCAGATGGGAATAAAAGGAATGGTCGAAATAATCGTAAGGGTGGGAAGAATAATAATAAACCCAAGGACAAAGATAATAATGGGAAACAAAATGATAATGTTGGAGAGGGAAAGAAAGAGAAACATTAGGTGAAGTTTCCTTGTAAACTTTGTACTGATGACCACCTTACACACTTATGCCCCAAACTTGCGGAGGCTGCGAGGCTTTTAAATTTACCGCCTGCCGTGTTGACGAACCCATTCCCACACAATCAACACTTAGCCTCGAGCTCTTTGAACGATGAAAATGCGTCCGGTGGAACTCAAAACCCACCGTCGCAAGATGGTAATTGTGTTTGCATCAATATGGTCGACACAAAAATTGATATGGTAGTTGACGGTCATTCCTTCCACCCTCATGGTATTCTTCCTGCCTTTCTGGTCCAATTAGGTGGGAAAATGGTAGACTTGGAAGTAGAGGTAGTTGATGCACCTCTTGATTATAACTTGTTACTAGGTCGCAATTGGACCTATGCTATGGTCATTGTCGTATGGTTTGTTTTCCGTGTACTTTGTTTTCCTCATCAGGGGGAGATCATGACGATCAACCAATTATCCTTTGCGTACTCTAGTCCTAATGCATCTATTGGACCATCGATCCCTGTGATCGAGAATTCTCATATGACAACTGAGAATATCGGTGGCGGAATGTATTCTTCCCTCATGGGTACTTTTGACTTCTTGGCATCGATTCATCACGTTTAAGGCATGTCTAGTAGGCCTGCTTCAACCGGAAGGTCCATACCTTTCTGCACTTCCTATTTTCTTGATCCATGGACCCTACCTTCTATGACTTCATCGAGTGAAGGAAAGTTGCACGCTGGCATGGCTATGCCACTATCGGCAACGAAGATTGCATATCAAGCCATTCTTGACTCCTTTGTTGATCCTGATCCTGTTACCTCGTAAACGGACGAGGAGGATCCCATTCTTAGGCCTGTATGGGCCACCTCGTTATCTTGTTCACATGATTTATTAGATGATACTTTGCCTTCGGACGAAGCCATCCTTGAAGCCATGAATGGTTACAAGAGACCTTGGGATGACATGCATAATCGATATTATTTTCTCCCAAGTCTTGAAAGAATTGAGCAAGATGATTTTTGATCTACCTTGAGTGAGATAGTTGGTCACCCCGTAGTTCCACTTGATACACACAAAATTTATGCCAAAGGAAATATGGCGAGTATTTCTCCTACCGTCCCGATCGATATCTCTCGTACCCCTAGAAAGATTGAGAACGTAAATATAGGTGCAGATTGTTCGCCATAAGATATTATGATCTACACCAACCTCTTCAAAGAATTTCGAGATGTATTTGCTTGGTCATAGGAAGAGATGCCAGGGATTGACCCTCATATTTTTGAACATGAGATTAGGACTTATCTGGATGCTAAACCTGTTCAACAATGTCTTAGAGATGTTAATCCTAGGAAGGCCCCCACTATTAAGGTAGAGGTGGAGAATCTACTTAATGGTGGTTTCATCTACCCAGTTCCCTTGACCGAATGGGTATCCAACCCCATTCATGTGAATAAAAAGCAAGGAACCATCCATGTGTGTATGGAATTTTGCGACCTAAACAAGGCTTGTCCTAAAGATAATTTCCCCATGCCTTTCATTGATCAAATTCTCGATGAGTGTGCAGGAAGCGAAATATTTTCCGTTATGGACGAATTTTTAGGATATAACCAAATCCAGATCAAACCTGAAGACCATCTCAAGGCGACATTTATATATCCTTGGGGTACTTTTGCATACCAGAAAATGTCTTTTGGCCTGAAAAATGCTAGAGCAACCTTCCAATGTGCCATACTTTCACTTTTCACGATCTCAAGCACATAGTCGAAGCTTACCTTGATGATCTTCCTGCTCACTCTCGCAAGAGAGTGGATCATGTTACACACCTTTGGCTAGTTTTTTAAAGATGTCGTTACTATAGAATCTGGTTAAACCCTCACAAATGCATCTTTTGCGTTAAGTCTGGCCGTCTCTTAGGATTCCTAGTTTCTGAGACCGGGATCATGGTAGATCCTTTTAAGGTTGAGGCAATACTTCAATTGCCTCCCCCGCACATGATTAGACAACTTCAAGGTTTACAGAGGAAAGTTAATTTTCTGCGTCGATTTATAGTGAATTATGCCAATATCATTGATGGTTTCATGCACTTATTGAAGAAAGACACTCCTTTTATTTGTGATGAGTGAGCCCAAGAGTCTTTTGACGCTTTAAAGAAAGCCTTAGTATCAGCCCCTCTGCTGAAATCTCCTGATTACAGTAGAGATTACTTGTTGTATATTGTCGCGTCTGAAGAGATGATTGGTATGGTTCTAGTTCAGGAGGATGATGAGCTCCATGAGCATGTCATCTACTATCTTAGTTAGAATTTAGTTAGACCCGAGCGTAATTACTCTCGTGTTGAAAATCTAGCTTTGGCTTTCGTTCACGCAGTCCAACGTTTATGACACTATATATTGCTTTGAAAGACTACTGTGGTTGTCGATGTCAATTCATTTCAATACGCCCTCACTAGGCATATCACAGGTGGGAAATATAATAAATGGATTGTCATCTTGCAAGAATTTGATCTTGAATTTGCTTCGGCCAAGTCCAAAAAATCACTAGTTTTTGCAGAGTTAATATCCGATTTTCCATGATTAGATGAGGATGTTATCCATGTTGATTCGTTTGTAGATGAACACATTTTCCTTATCTCTTCTTTTGACCCCTGGTATGGAGACATTGTTTTATATCTTCAAACCTTGAAGCTTGCTTAACATCTCTCGTGAGATGATCGACGACGTGTTAGATACCAAGCCAAAAAGTATACCGTCGTCAACGACACTTTGTATCACCAAGGAATAGATAGTATCTTACGTCACTGCTTAACTCACGAAGAAGCCGAGTTAGTCCTAAATGATTTCCATAAAGGGGCTTGTGGTGGTCATCTATCCGGGCTTGCGACAGCCCAAAAAATCCTTCGAGCGTGTTACTTCTAGCCCACCATCTTTAAAGATTGCATTGAAGAGGTTAAGAAGTGTCACCCCTGCCAGGTGTTCACTCAAAAAATGCGCTCGCACCCAGCCCCCCTTCACCCAGTCATTACCGTCAGTCCCTTCACCAAGTGGGAGGTAGATTTCGTTGATTGCAACCCAACTTCAGCTAGGGTGCATCAACACATTATCATGGCTATCGACTACTTTACCTGCGTGGGTCGAAGCCATGCCTACCGTAAAATCTGATGGGAAGGCTACAACCTTCTTCGTGTTCAACCAAACTATCACCCTGTTCGGTATCCTGAGTGAGATTGTCACTGATCATGACAGTCGCTTTCAGAATGAAATGATGGTAGAACTAGCATCCAAGCTGGGGTTTAAACATGGTCACTCATCTCCTTATTACCCCCAGGAAAATAGGCAAGTAGAGGCCATTAACAAGTCTCTCAAGACCATTTTTCAAAAAAATGTCAGCCGAAGTAATTCCGATTGGCACATCATGCTATATCCCGCACTTTGGGCATACTGAACCTTGGTCAAGATTGCCACCGGTTTTTCCCCTTTTCAGTTAGTAAATGGTGTGGAGTCGATACTTCCTGTTGAATGTGAAATTCCTTCTCTCAAGTTGGCAGTTGAGCAATGCCTCATGCACCTAGAGAGTCTTGACGAGCAACGTCGAGATGCCTTTACGACCATCGAAGCAAACAACAAATGTGTCAAGGTTCGGTATGGAAAGTCTGTCTGTCCCCGGTTGTATGATGAGGGTGACTTGGTCCTCTTGTATGACCAAGCCAAAGAACCGCTAGGGGTAGGAAAGTTTAAACCCATGTGGCACGGTCCTTATATCGTGCGATGTGTTCTAGAAAAAGGAGCCTACGAGTTGGAAGATTATGAAGGGAATAAACTGGCCAAGCCTAGAAATGGGCTCTACTTGAAAAGGTATTACGCTTAAGCCCTAGGCTTGGGTGAAACCCTTTGTATACTAATGTAAATTTGGTGTATATACATTTTTTTTCACCTTTTATTTTTGTCTTTGGCTTTCTTATCGAGTTTTCCCTTTTGGTTGGCATATATCAATAAAGTCTTCGGTCTACCTAGGATTCGTAGATGGAGCCAGTCATCATACACAGAACTTGGCTTCCGCCGCTTGGGTGATTTACTTACCCGAGGGTCTACTGGTGTCTTTAGGTGGCGTATGCCTAGGGCCATCCATGAACAATGTGGCCGAATATAGCGCCGTCATAGAACTTTTGCGCGATGACATCTCACATGGTATCCACTCTCTAAAGGTTCGTTTGGATTCTTAGTTAGTAGTATGTCAGTTGAATGACCGTTACCATGTGTGTGATCCTACGTTACTTCGTCAATTCCTATAGGTATGTCTTTTAGAATGACAATTTGATTTTATTACATATTTTCACATCCCTAGAAGTTCTAATCATGTATCTGATGCCTACGCTAATTATGTTTTAGATTGGAATTTGTCACATTAATAAAGTAAAGAAAACCATTAAATCAATGTACACTTGTAAGATATGAGTAAAGCAGAAGATCCCTCTTTATATATTTCAAAAATATATGGTGTTTATATTACAAAATTGTGGCTAAAACCCTCAAAATACATATACAACCGATATACACATCCCATGACATCTACGCCTGTGGTGCCGGATGCGCATCATGATAGAAAACCATGACATTTGTGAGACGTTGAAAGAGTCATACCCATGCTCTAGGTACACTAACAACATGCCGCTGCATGGCTTCAGGTAGATCCTCTACTTGAACCATAAGAATCCTCTGTGTCAGACGAGACAAGTTGCCTTGCACGCTCTGTAGCACTCTCTCTGTTTCTCCTCCCACTGCCTCATCTCCCTGATGCCTCCATCTATGTTGTAAGAATCCATATGTCCGTTGCAGACCCACATTTGCGATCACAAGTATCTAGTTAATATTCAAACACCATCCAAACATATTTTTGTTTCCTTAAATACAAAAATACAAAAAAAATGAAATATGTGAAAACTTTTTACCTATGGCACCATAAGCGACCCCTGGTGGAAGCGACATATCTGGGTCTCCTCTGAAATCAATCCCTGCATAGGGATAGTCATCCAGAGCAATGATTTGTCTCCGCCACTAGAAGAAAAAATCAGTGTTGTAGGGTGTTGACACCCTACCTCCTCCCTTCCATTTCATGACTTCAATCCACTGCACCATAGCTAGATCATGTGGTCCCCTAGGAAGGATCTCCACTCTAGGTCCCAGACCTAGGATCTGCTCAAAAAAGAAGCTGCAAAGGATAGAGGCAAACCCAAAGTTTCACTTACCCCCCTGCTTGCACTCTGTCAACTAACATTTCATATTGGTCAACAGTGAGGTACACCAATCGTAGACAGTGGGACTCGCACACTCCAATGCGTAAAAAATAAGTGGTCTCGATGCTTGATGCAGTGAGACCGATCCTATGATCTTGGTAAGCATGAGCACAATAATCTTCAGGCTGAGGTTACCTATAGCCCAGATGGGGATTTGACTTCCCACCATGGGAGTCCCTACAACACAGTGGGCCTCGATGTATTCCTCGACCTTCATCCCACTCCCTGCCCCCCATGACTTGAGGTCCAAAACCTCTCCTCGACGTGAAAGTTCGGTCAAGAAGTAGATGTCCTATACTTCGATCCTTAATGGTTGTCCATCAAGGATAAATCTCTTGATATCAGGATCCCAATATCCCACCAGCATCTCCAACAACCTCACTTGGGCCCTCATTCCTTTGAGAGACCAAAACTTGTACAAACCACATCTTTTTAGAGCCGCTTGAGCCACCAGATATTGATCCACTGCTGCATCTACCTCCTCATTCTCTCTCTCTCTCTCTCTCTCTCCATTCCAACACCATCCTGCAAAAAACAAATCATTTTTGAGTTAGAAACCCTTCTTTTTTGTACGTATACACGACCTATTCAAAGAAACCCGTGTATACCGAAAACTCCAAATTGCACCCTCAAAAACTAACAAAATAGAACCTAATTAAAAAATGTAAACCATTGAATTTGAAGAGGATGGGATGAAGAGTTACTTGATCCAGATGATTTGTGATTCTGTTGCCTATCGCTCCCACAATTGTCGTTTGAATCCTGGAGGTTTGTTTTAGTCCAAATTGCACTATTTGGGTAAAAATGAAAATGATACAGTAATTTTTTATTTTATTACTATTTATAAGCTATTTTTTTCCACTTAATATAGTTTTACACTACTGTTTCACCTAACAGACTAATTCAAGATTGGTTTTAAGCTGGTTTTTGCAGTTTTGACTCAATTTTCTTATGGATTTCAACGTCATAGTTGACCATTTGTCTCCTTAGGCAGGTATATTCATAACCTATAATATAGGATAGGTATCTACTCCATCATGCATTTTTGCATTATCCTTCAACTATCGCTTTGCATTATCCTTCAACTATGCGTTAAACTCCTCTTGTCGTGCTTCCATGGAGGGTACCTGTGGTTGCATAGGCGCATCACTGTGGTTCCGGTGCTGATCCACCTCATTACTGGATTAAACATGTAGGGACCAAACCCTCAAAAATTATACCTAGGAAAAATGTCAGATCGCTCCTTGGCACAGCGCATCAAGGAGGCGTATGGCGATGTGGAGAAGGGGAAGCGAGGCTACAAGGTAGCCTCCATCCAGGATGGTGTAGTGCACCTATATTTTCAACTGATAGCAGGAAAGCTCATCAGAAAGAACCACCCTATGCATGTAACATGATTTGTAGTCGACCTTGCAAGGACGTGCATCGAAGGGATGCAGATGAAATGGGTGAGCTACCTCGTCAATGAGTTGGAGAAGGACTACCGCAAAGCGTAGGACCAAGGCTATGAGTTCCACTTTAGTTGGTTGTTGATATTAATATCATTTTTCACTTGGGAGATGCCAGAGGGAGTGACATTCCTTGAAGTTGAGCCACCAGAACCACTAGTCGCGAGGTTCACCACTTTGTGGTATTCGAGGGACATGGCGAAGCAGTGGCAATCAAATGTGGTGTTCCACACCTACTACTTACAACTCAAGCATGCCATTGAATCCTTCCCCTGAATGACGCCGAATACACTCCATCGGTTTAGGCCACTCGTGAAGTTCCTTGCAGACCGACACTTCATATATATCACCACGCGTGGGGACAAAAGTAAGGAGGAGCTGCAGTCTTACTACAAATTGACTGATGAAGACATGGAAGAGATAACCAAGGAATGTCTAGTAGAATACCTTGTACCAGTGGAGGATGCAGAACTCTCTAACCCCAATATCATTGGAAGCCCATTAGTCACCCAGGTCGAACATGATGGACAGGGCAATGATAAGAAGAAGGAGAAAAAGGAGGAAGTGCAGGACATCGACAGTGAGGAAAAAGACAACGCATCAGAAGAAATTGTGTCTGATTCACCTGTAGGAGGAGGAGGCACCGAAGTAAATTGAGAGGAGGAAGGGGAATAAGACAAGAAAGAAAAAGGAGAAGTAATACCACCAAAGGATCCCCTTATAGAGGCCTAGACATCAAAGAAAAGAAAGGGTTCCCCGCAGAAACCCTCAGCGTGGAAGAAATCTCTAGCCACTAAGCCTCAGTCACAAAATGTACTCACAGTGTATGATATATAGCTCATCATCATCGCTATAGAAGATGCCCCAAAGGAAATCCTGTAGATACATGAAGCCAAACAAGAAACACTCTATGATAGGATTGAGAAAGAACTGAAAGACATCCAACAAGTTATCCAGTCGAGCCACGCAGTGTCTACTGCACCATCTTCAGCAGAGAATGTAGAATTGAGGGATGAACCCACCCAACTATGTAGATTAGCAGATGCTACAAAAACTAAACTTCGTCGATTTCAAGAAGAAAAGGAGTAGGCCACAGAGGCCTTGAGGCAAGAAAAGGAGGAGGCCTTAGAGCAACTTCGAATTGCGCAGTAAGAGACAGATGACCTTCAGGTGAAGTTCAAAGAAGACAAGGAGAAAATCCAGAAAGAGAAAGACCAAATGCTCGGAGAGAAGACTGTGGTCAGAGAGGAAGTGACTAGAACACTTCGATCTATCCCAGGATTGGCCCAGATAGAAGAATAGACAACAAAGAGCCAAGTAGGGAAGCTCGTTGAGCCCATTCAATAGCTCCAAGTAAGAGTAGCAGAGCTAGAACTTCAAGTAGTGCCTAGCACTCCATAGGAAGTACAAGATCAAAGGGAAGAGAATGTCAGGAGAATAGTAGAAAGAATCAGGGAATTGGCCACAGAATGAAAGAAAATCAGTGACCGAAGTGCGCATACCTACAGGCACCTTGCAGAAGACCTGAAGCTGAGGAAATTTGAGGCACAACTCCAGGAGGTGAAGCAACAGGTGTCGATTGTGCAAGCAAAGTTGCAACTTCTTACGACAGTGGAGAAGATGAAAAGGTTGCAGGAGAAACACATAGTTCAACAATAGGTCACTGCCATCTAGAGTTAGGTTATGGAGGTGACCCAGAGACTCCGGTCGGTGCAGGACGAAGCCTGTACAATTTTTGAAGATATTGAGGGAAAAGGATCACAGTTGGAACAGGTGGTCATAACAATAGAACAATGCCTGAAGGGCTTGTCAACGAGCAAGTAATCCTGGAGTTCATCAAGCATGGGGCTTTGGCGAAGTAGCAAGTCGAGGCATCTTGAGCTAAGCTCGAGACCTTCGAAGCACCATTTCCCAGATCAGAGTGACTCGAGATGAGTCATAGGTGAGTGTTAGGGAAATGTTGGCCCTTGACGAGGTTTTGAGGAAATGCTCATCATGTTTGACCATTTTTGGGACTTCGACAGGCTATTCGAATATGGAGTGCCCAGGCGAAGCGTAGTTCGCAGGATCTTGCCCATTTTGAGGGATTTTTAGGCTTTTAGGGTTTATGTAACAGGTATGGGATGTCATCCCATGGGTTTACCCATTATTAGGCCCCTTTTTTTAATGTATAAATAAGTAGCTAGGTGATGTAAGTAGAGGAGTTAGTTGGTTACTAGTCATTGATTAGCTTAGTGCTTGGTTAGTTGGCTTTGTGCAAGAATGTGTTGAAGCTCATAGAGCTAAGTGCGATCATTTTGTAAGTTCTTTGTACATAGACTGTGTAAGGATTTGTGCTGTGACCTAATTTTATGGAAGGTGGATCTAGTGCACTGTGCACATATCACATGTCCAATGCGAAGTGAGCTCTGTGGCTTTGTGCTTGTAAAAATATTGAATAAGACCAATAAAGAAGAAGAATATTTGGTGGACATAGCCCCACACTGGGGTGAACCACATATATCCTATGTTGATGTGCTTTGTGCAATGTTATTCATGGTGTTTATGATTATTTTTTCTTAGTGCATTGTTCTTGATGTATGATAGATAGATCTATGATTGCTTAGTGCTTTATGATGTGAATGAATGTTAGATCTGGATTGATGCTAAGTTCTTAGAGGTGTTGATATGTTTATTACAATGTTGTTCTATATTTAGGGTTAATCCGCGAAGTGAATAAGAATCATAAATTAATGCATGTCATTGGCTAAAGTGCTCTTTTGAAGTGTGTAATCACAGATCTGTGTCCCAACTAGGTTGTAGACACTTGAGTCCTGCAACCCCCCTACCTCTACCTTGGGTGAGACTTCATTTGTTTCGAAAGTGTTGTCGAAAGGGCCAGTAGTTAGGGTTTTGTTGGCGCGTTGTTGAAGCGTTGAACCCTAGGTCTGCCCCTGTGACAACACTCCCCTTGTGACCATCGCTCCCCCTGGAACCATGCCTCTGTGATCTACATCTGATAAATCTCTCACCCTTTGTCATCAATGGAAAATGTATCTTTCCATATGGGGCTGCTCCCCCTAACTGAAATTTCCTTGGGGATACTCCCCCAAAATGCTCTCCCAACCTAAACTGTCCTCTCTATGGTGCTTCCTCATGTAAATCTAAGACATATAAGATAAGCATTCAAAAACATTCATTTTGGAGTAGAAAGTACTTCGAGTCTTTGGCGAAGATACTCAAAGACTTCACGTGGAAGCGATTTTGTAAAGATGTTTTCCACTTGTTCTTTTTTGCCCACATATTCAACTCTGATGTTCGTCTCTGCAACCTGTTCCCATAGAAAATGATACTTGATTAGAATGTGCTTTGTCTTGGAGTGCATCACCAGATTCTTTGAGATATTGATGATGCCTGTATTATCATAATAGATTGAAATGGGTTCATCATACTCAACCTGTATATCTGTTAGAGTTTGTTTCATCCATAGAACCCGTGTACAACATGTTGTTGCTGCAATATACTCTGCTTCGACTATAGATAAGGATAATGATGATTATTTCTTGCTTAGCCATGATACTAAATACTCACCCAAGTAGAACGTTGCTCCAATGGTGCTTCGTCTTTCATCAATGCAACCTGCCCGATATGCATTTGTGTAGGAAATAAGTGATAAATCCTTTCCTTTTGGATACCATAATCCAAACTCTTATATTTCTTTGAGATATTTGAAAATCCTCTTCACTTATAATACATGTGATTCCTTTGGTGTTGCTTGAAATCGTGCCACCTGTGCAACTGCCTGCATTACATCTGGTTTGGATGCTGTCACATATAGTAAGCTACCAATCATCGACATGTATTGCCTCTAGTCTATAGACTTTGAATCATCATCTTTGCTCAACTTGCAACTGGTTTGCATAGGAGTGATAGCTAGTTTTCAATCTTCCATTTTGAAACTCTTTAGAATTTCTCTGATATACTTAGTTTGAGAAATAAAAATTCCTTGGTTTCTTTGACGTATATGAAGACCTAGAAAGAAGGATAGTTCTCCAAGTAATGGCATTTTCAATCCATTATGCATATCCTTTGAAAAATTTTGGCTTAACCTGTCATCAGTACTTCCAAAAATAATATCATCAACATAAACTTCAATTAATAAAATACTATCTTGAGTTACCTTGATGTAGAGGTTGTTGTCTGCACTTCCTTTTCTGAACCCTGCATGTTGTAGATATTTATCCAGTCTAGAGTACCATGCTCTGGGAGCTTATTTTAGACCATACAAGGACTTCTTCAATTTACACACATAATCTTCTTTCTTTGCAATCAAAATCCTTCTAGTTGTTCTATGTAGACTTCTTCTTTAAGTTCCCCATTCAGAAAAGATGATTTCACGTCCATGTGATACACTTTAATATTCTTGTAGAATCCATATGATAAAAAAAATCAGATTTCTTCCATTTTGGCAACTGGGTAAAATGTCTCTTCAAAGTCAATTCCTTCAACTCGTGTGTATCATTTACATACCAATCTGGCTTTGTTCCTTGTAACATGTCCATATTCATTCAATTTATTTCTGAATACCCACTTTTCTCCAATCACATTCTTATTCTTTGGTCTTGGAACCAATTTCCAAGTGTCATTCTTCTCTATTTGATCCAACTCTTCATCCATGGCCTTATTATAGAATTCATCTTTGTTGGCCTCTTCAAAACTGTTTGGTTCAATCGTAGATGAGAGTGCTAGGTGCATTTGTTCTGGCGAGTGGATTCTTCTTCTAGTCTCAACTCCTGCATCTCTGTTTCCGATAATTTGATCTGAAGGATTATTCTTCTGTATTTGTTTGCTAGGTTTCTTTTGAGGCACTTGCTAAACTTTCTCTTCTACTTCTATCTAATCCTCTTCATTTTCCCCTTCTAATTCTTCTTCACCTTCTTCTTCTTCTTCGTAAAGTTGTTCCATTGATTCATTTTCTTCTTCTTTTAATTCTCGTCCACTTGTTTCATTAATTGTTACATTGATTCTTTCCACAACTTTGTTCAACCTCAGATTGTAACACTTGTATGCTTTTCTTGTACTTGAGTAACCAACAAGTACTCCTCTATCCACATGAGAGTCAAACTTTCCCATTCCGCCATCTTCTCTTTTGATGTAGCATTTGCTTCCAAATACTCTGAAGTGCTTCACATTTGATGGTATTCCTTTCCATAGATCGTAGGGAGTTTTGTCAGTGTTGTTTCTGAGAATTACTCTGTTTTGATTGTGAAGTGTTGCATGCACTACATGTGTCCAAAAAACATTTGTCAATTTGGAATCCATTAACATTTTTCGAGACATTTCATTTACTGTCTTGTTCTTTCTTTCAACAACTCCATTATATTGAGGTGTCCTAACAATGGAGAATTGCCTTTTTATTCCATGTCTCCTAGAGTAGTCCATAAACTCCTTTGAAGTGAACTCTCCTCCATTATCAGATCTCAAACATTTGATTTTTGAATCCATTTCATTTTCAACCATTTCCTTATAGACCTTGAATTTTTCAAATGCTTTTGACTTATTTATGAGAAAGCAAATTGCAGTCATTCTTGTATAATCATCAACTAATAACATAAAGTATTTCTCACCTTTTAAACCCTTTGTTGTAGTTGGTCCAATTATATCAGTATGCACAATTTCCAGTGGTCTTGTTGTTGAGAATTCATTTGATTTGAACCTGGTCTTTGCTTTCTTTCCTTGTTGACAATGCTTGCATAAAGTGTTGGTTGGTTTTTTGATCTAGGGCATTTCTCTAACAGCTTCCTTTCTACTGACTTTGACAAGGTTGTCAAAGTGTATGTGACCCATTCTTCTGTTCCATATCCATCCTTCATCTTCCTTTCCTAGACAACACTTTTCATTTCCAATTTCACTTAGTACATATATTTTTCTTGAAGTTCTTGCAGTTGTTGCAATCAATTTTCCTAAACCTTCTTTTCTTATCTCACACTTCTATGAATCGAAAGTAATTTTATGACCTTGGTCACAAATTTGACTTACACTTAGAAGATTATGTTTCATATCTTCTACTAGTAGAAAAGTTTCTGGCTTGGTATTCTTGTTTCCAATTCTGATTGTGCCTTTTCCAATGATTTTAGTTGAATCATCATTTCCGAAGGATACTGATCCATCTCTTTCCTTTCTTAATGTGAGAAACATGTCTTTATCACCTATCATGTGTTATGAAAAACCACTGTCAACATACAAACCATGTTTCTTCTTCTTAGATTGTAGAGCGAGTGTGCATTCTTCATTGCTATATTGATTCTGATTTCTTATCCATGTCCTCTTCTGAGGTTCCTGTCTGTGACTATTGTTTTTCTGTTGTGGTTCTCTAGGAGGGATTGTCATTCTAAAATCTTTGCCCATGTGTCCAAAGTTGTTACACTTGTATTATTCCACTTCACTGCTCAATGATTCAAACTTGTTGTAACTTCTTCTCTATGTTTCACTAGGACTTCTTGGATAACCATTTTGTGTATGACTTTCAAAGTTGTTTATGTTCTTGCTATTAGCTCTGTAATTTACGTCTCTATTTCCAAAATTATTGCATGCATAACATAAACCAAAAAACATAGTTTGATACCCGGAAGTTGTATATCTTCTAAAAGGAGTTACTCTTATGGATCCTTCTTCTTCTTGAAGCCTATCTGTTTTTGTCGGTTGTTGATTCTGAAATATGAATCTTGTTGGTGGAGGAGTGTCCCTGTAATCTTCCTTGTAGGTCTTCATATCCACTTTGATTGTTTCTGCATAGCTTTTTGGATATGTTTCTTGTTCTATTGTTTTGGAGATTGATCCTTTTTATTTCTGATTGTATCCAAGTCCGGACTTGTCATGATGAGGCTTTTGATTGTTGATAATGTCATCCAAAACTTTTGAGTTGTTTTGCATATTTTTCTTTTGAAGATCCTTTCTTAATGTGATAATCTCTGCTTGCAAATTTCCAATGATCCTGTCTCTTTCTTCTAGTTGTTCTTTGAGTGCTTCTTCAATTCTTTTATCTTCTTCTATTTGAACCTTCAAAGTTGTGATCATTTGTTCTAGTTCCTTCTTATCTTCCTTCTTGTCTAGTTCTAGTTGTAGCTTCTTGTATTTCGTCTTTTCTCTTATCATAACTTCTATGGCACTCAACAATTCTTCCTGGTAGTCAACTTATGCATCTTCATATTCTTCTTCGATGTCTTATTTATCATAGTCTTCTACTACCATGAATATAACTCTTTCTATATCATTGTCACTGACTTCATCTTCATCTAATGAGGAGATGTCTTCTTTGGTGCATAAGTTTTTCTCGAAATCTTTCTTTGTGGTTCTTTTGCCTTTATATGTTTGTTTTCTATTTGAGTAATCTTCATCATTCCTCTTATTTTTCTTATGAGGACATTTGTTAGCAAAATGACCAATACCATCACAATTAAAACAAATCAAAGGAAACTTACCTTTATATCTGTCATTGGTTCCCTTGTTCAATCTTCTCACAAAATTGGTCATTTCTTCATCATCTTCCGAGATGTCACTGTTGATGCTATGTTATTTTTATTTTTTCTTTCCCTTTTGATTTAACCTTTTGGATTCTTTGAAATATGCTTATTTTATATATAAATTTTAATGTTTAGTTCTCATTTCATATGTTGTGAAGATTCCATGTAGTTCATCCATGCCGAGTCTAGATCTGGTCTTTCTTCTAGTGCTGATATCTAAGGATCAAATCTCATAGGAAGAGATCTTATTACCTTTTGAACAATTACCAATTCTTTAATTTCTTCTGCCAATCCTACGATTGCATTTACTGTTTCATCGACTCGTAAGAAGTAGGCTGCAATATTCTCATCTTCCTTCATCTTTAGTTGTTCAAACTGACCTCTATAAGTTTGAAGCTTTGCTGCTTTGACTTTTGAATCTCCTTCATAAATATTTTGAAGCTTGTCCCAAATATCTTTAGCGGATTTACAATGTATAAATTTGGTGTATATTGATTCACAAAGACCATTCAGAAGTGCATCTGTGGCTTTGGAATTATTTTGCCCAGTTTTTATTGCCCTTTCATTTGTCGGCGGAACTGTTGGTTATTTGTATCCATCTACAACTGATTCCAAATTTTAAATCCATGTGCTTGTATATATGTTTTCATCCTTCTTCTCCAAAATGCATACTTCTGTCCATTAAACTGTGGTATTCCATTTTTATACATGTTGTTTCTCTCCATGATCTACCTTTTAGTGGTTAAATTGATTTATGAAGGAACCTACTCTGATACCAATTGTTGGATTACTGAGAGGGGGGGTGAATCAGTAACAAAGCAATTTAATCCTTTTTAACCATATAATGAAAGTGTTATATCAATGTAGCATTATCATCCAATAATTGGAGAGTAAATAAATAATGAACAAATCAACAATCATACACATACACAGTACACCAGTGTTTTTACACGGAAACCCTAAGTGGGAGAAAACCACATAATTTTTTTTTTTTGTCTCTTTAAGAATTACATTCATTGGAAGCACCAACTTCCTTTGTTTTCTAGCTACAACTGGAAGGAGGCTCCAACCCCCTAGTTTCTCAGGCTACGAATTGAGGGAAGCTCCAACTCCCCAATTCTATGGCTACAACCCCCTATGCTCTTCGGCTACAACTGAAAGGTGGCTACAGCCACATGTCATTTCCCCGTCCAACCACCCTAATGTAGAAGTAGAATGATGGAACCACTATCACACTATCACTATGAGATATACTATTGTAAAACTGTACCAATCAACCTGTATAAACATGTACCAATAACCTATGCAAACATGTACCATACATCAACCTGTACCTCAACCTATACCATAAACAAATGCATCAACCATGCACCAAACCTCTACAAATAACCTGTCACAATAGCCTGTCCAAACAACCTGTAATCACTCTGTACCATAAACAAGTGCATCAACTATGCACCAACCTATAGCATCAATGAGTGCATCAACCATGCACCAAATATGTACCAATCATGCATCAAATACACATAAACTATGACTCATAAATATGTACCAACATCATAAACTATACACCTCATGTATGTGCCAACTCATCAACTACTTGTCTCAACCATGTACTCAACATGTACCTCAACCAAAATCCATCATCAATTTCATCATCCAAATATGATTTGTAACTCTGTAATAAACATGGTGTGTATGATCACATACCTGCAAACCTTCCTTATCTTTAACAATAAGAGACCAACATTTTCATCAATATTTACTTTAGTCTCACATGACTAGTTTTGGATTAGTCAACAACCCTAACTTGCAATAATCATAACTATGCACTTGTAATGAATAAAGGTCTAAAAATGGTACACAATTTTATGTAGTGTCTTTTATGCAATTCCTCTAGATTTCACTACTTGGAACCTCTCAGAAAAGAAGTTATAGCAAAAATGACATACCTTCTTGAATTCTGGCTTATTCTAAAGAGAGAACTTGTAGAGCATGCCCCACACAGAATATTTGTTGTATGGATCTAAAAATTGTACAAAGAATACTATAAACCATACTATAACCAATACATTTTGTCTTACGAAATTTGGATTTGTTATGAAGAGATTATGACATTTTTACCCAAAACACCTATTTTAGACTAGTTTCAGGACTAGCCACAAACCATATTTTCCATGGAGTGTAACTCCAAAACTACAACGACCCACAAGCTGAAATTTTTATCACAACTAATTGGATATGTTTCCTCAATGACCTCCCAATTTCACGTTCTAAATCATTCTATAAAAAAATTTATTGTGAAAATGGTGAGATGACCTGTAAATAACATACCTTAGAAAGCATCATCAAAAGAATGTATCCTCTCATGAATTTCGACCTTCTTTACTTCACCTTTCCTCTAAAATTCAGCTTAGATATCATTTGGTTACCTCAGTCACTTGTATATATTCAATATTCTCAAGTGTGATTAAAATTAGAGAGCCTTGCCTCTTATTTATACTTTCATGTAGCTTCCTCAAGGGGTTACCTTTGAACCATCTTAACCCACTTTCCTTATTTTAGGGTTAACCCACTTCTAACCACTTGTCCACTTAGTAATTTCTCCATTAACTTTATTATTTAAATAATTTCTTTTGTATCCACTTTGAATTATATTACACTCATCACTTCACTTTATTATTTACCTTCTAAAATCTCTTAAACCACTTTCTTTATTTTAGGGCTACCCCACTTCTAACCACTTGTCCACTTAGTAATTTCTCCATTAACTTTATTATTTAAATAATTTACTTTGTATCCACTTTGATTTATAGTACACTCATCACTTCACTTTATTATTTAAATAATTTCTTCTTTGCAAACACTTTGACTACTTTGACCTTTTGGGGCTTCTAGATGACTCATGAAGGTTCTCTAATTTCACATGGCCATAACTCTCTAACCGTGAGGAGTTATGTGATGTTCCACATACCACTGGAAATGGCATGACATGCAATATCTATATAGAATATTATTTCCCACAAACATATCAAAAATCATACCATTATCCATCAAAAAAACTTGGGTCCATTACCTAAACCATTGTGCTACCATAATTCACTACAAGACTTTCTTCAAGGGTTGAAATCAATGACAACCAACCCAATTAATCAACAATATCCCCCTTTAGTATTGATGGAAACATTCTAATGCAATACTGAATTCATGTCACACATGCTCCTCCTAGGACCATCGCTCCTCTGGAACCATGCGTCAGTGCTCTGCATCTAATAAATCTCTTCCCCTTTGTCATCAATGGAAAAGGTATATTTTTGTCTGGGGATGCTCCCCCTAATTGAATTGTCCTTGGGGATAATCCCCCACACTAATCTCCCAACCTGAACTGTCCTCTCTATGATGCTTCCTCATGTAAATCTAAGACATATAAGATAAGCATTCAAACACATTCATTTTAGAGTAGAAATTACTCTGTGTCTCTGGAGAAGATATTGAAAGGATTCCCATGGAAGAGGTTTTGTAAATATGTCTACCACTTGTTCGTTTGTGCCCACATACTCAACTCTGATGTTATTCTCTACAACCTGTTCCCGTAGAAAGTGATACTTGATTGGAATGTGCTTCGTCTTGGAGTGCATCACTGGGTTCTTTGAGATATTGATGTCTCTTGTATTATCACAATAGATAGGAATGGGCTCATCATACTCAAACTGTATATCTGTCAAAGTTTGTTTCATCCATAGAACCGGTGTACAACATGTTGTTGCTACAATATACTCTTTTTCGACTGTAGATAAGGATAATGATGGTTCTTTCAGATTCATTGCATTGGTTTTTTATATTTGACGTTTCGGACCAAACCAGTGTGGTCCATCATCATCTCATAATACTTTTCCTGATGATGGACCACACTGGTTTGGTCCAAAATGTCGAATATCAAAAACCAATGCGATGAATCCGAAATAACTATCTCATCAAAACAATGGTCGCAAAAGTCTTAGAACATAAATAATGATGGTTGTTTCTTGCTTATCCATGACACTAAGCACTCACCCAAGTAGAAAATTGCTCCACTGGTGCTTAATCTTTCATCAATGCAACCTTCCCAATCTGCATTTGCGTAGGAAATAAGTGATAGATCATTTCCTTTTGGATACCATAATCCAAACTCTTCTGTTCCTTTGAGATATCTGAAAATCATCTTCATTTCTAATACATGTGATTCCCTTGGTGCTGCTTGAAATTGTGCCACCTATCCAACTGCCTACATTACATCTGGTCTAGATGCTATCACATATAGTAAGATACCAATCATTCACCTATATTGCCTCTGGTCTGTAGACTTTGAATCATCATATTTTCTCAACTTGCAACTGATTTGCATAAGAGTGATAACTGGTTTGCAATCTTCCATTCCAAACCTCTTTAGCACTTCTCTAATATACTTAGTTTGAGAAATACAAATTCCTTGGTTTATTTGATGTATATGAAGACCCAGAAAGAAGGATAGTTGTCCAAGTAATGAAATTTCAAATCCACTCTGCATATCTTTTGCAAATTTATGGCTCAACTTGTCATCAGTACTTCCAAAAATAATATCATCAACATAAACTTCAATTAATAAAATACTATCTTGAGTTACCTTGATGTAGAGGTTACTGTCTGCACTTCCTTTTTTGAACCCTGCCTGTTGTAGATATTTATCCAGTCTAGAGTACCATGCTTTGGGAGCTTGTTTTAGACCATACAAGGCCTTCTTCAATTTACACACATAATATGTGCTCTCTGACAACTGAAATCATTATGGTTGTTCTATGTAGACTTCTTCTTCATGTTCCCCATTCAAAAGGTGGTTTCACGTCCATCTGCTACACTTTAATATTCTCGGAGTATGCATCAGATATGTTTGGCCCTTCGTTTTTGAGAAAGAACTGTGCAAGTTTTTGACTTAGCATGAGTCGCGCAACCTCCATCAGAGGCTGGAAGGGAGAATAAAAGAAAACAATTGCAGAAGCCAGCGCAACCTCAACTAAGCAACAAACAGATGCAACCGGACAAGCTATATATAGGACATAATATAAGTGTAAAAGAGTTAGGCAATTGGTTGGTTTCTAGTTGTGTGGCTGATAGTTGTTGTAATCAAGAAGAGTAGAGTATGGAAAAACAAGATCTTCCAGCTGGGAAATCATAACTTCGTGTCTGAGGTCTGAAGTCAAGAGTCTGTACTAAACATTTCTATGTGATTCTGAGTCTGTGATGTAAGAAAGATCTCTAAGATAATATGATGAAGGGCTAAATTTTAAAATCTGATGTGTCTTTACTTGTTTGCTTATGCATTACAGTGTTTCTGCATAACTTATGAGTTCTAATTTATGATTCTATGGTTAACTACTTCTCTCTATGCAAGTAGGTCTGGTTCTTACATTTAGATGTTTCCGATCTGATAATGTTGATTGCACAAGAATAAGGGTGAGTTTCGAATGCTCTATGTATCTTCCTTATTTTTCTCCCTACCCTTCCCTATTTGTCTGTCTCAGCAACGCTTCGGGTGAGACTTCTTCTCTTCATAGGGGATGAAAATGCCAACACTCTAGACTGCATGGTGCCTTTTGTTGGTGACCTGAAAAGAACCATGGTCTGAACAAATTCACACCAACAAAATGGTACGACTGGCAATACCAGACAAAGGGCGCCTGGAAAAAATGTTTGAGCCATGGCAAGCCAGACCAGACTCGGAGAACACAAAACTTAACAATGCAACATTCGCCAAATGGTATATTGCTATGATAGACACAACACAGCGGTCATGCATCCTGCAGGAGATCCTCAATAACAACACAAGGAATATCTCCTTTAGCATGAAAAGACACAACACATGTGTCTGGATGAGACATGCCAGCCGGAAACATTTCCATACAGGACTACTACCATTCTATTTGGATGAGGAAGCATTCAACAAGGAGGTCATGTCATGGCCTGGAGTTAAACGTTGCCCACGCAAATCAGGAATGCATTACATTTTTCCGATTGAGTTAAGTAAGAAAAAAGACAAGGCAGCAGGAGAGGGACCGAGCTCAGGCCCCAAGCAAAAAAAGATAGATGCTCTGGCACAGACCAATTCTAAGGAGGAAGAAGAAACACTGCAGATGGAATGGAGGAAAAGACTGCCCCCCCATAGCTTCTAGCCAATGTCATGCTATCAGGTGCACAGGTCAACCAGATCATGGGCGCTATGTTTACCATTGAACCGATGGGGAAAAGGATAAGAATAGGGGTCTCACTGAACAAACCCCTAAACCCACAAACCCTAGTGTCTGTCTCTCCCTAGACTCGTACCATGACCAAAGCCACCACCATCATTGACATCCAAGATGACCCAGACCCTGAAACAATCCTGTCAACACCCTTCGTTGAGCAGCCTCCACCACCACTCCAACTACCAGATCTCCTCACCGTCGCTCCACATCAGACCACAACCTTAGAGAAGATTCCACTCTACCATATAACCAGAGAATCCCCCAAGCCCAACTTAGAAATCCCCAACCCCAACCCCAAAGTCTCAGAGAAAAGTACGATGCTAGATGTCTGAATCCGAGAAAGCAGGAACAACAACCTGAGTCTTCTGCATAGGAAGAAGATGCCAAAAGAAGAACAGAGCCGGAAGTCAACTGTAACCAACAAATCACCTCACCACCCAAGGGTGAGGATACACAAGAAATCACGATGCATGATGCAGAAGTACCGGAGGACACAAAGATACCAGATGCACATAATGAGCTAGACTCAACAATGGACTAGGATACGACAGCCATGCAAGCGCAAATGGAGCAAGTCCTCCAGAACCCCCAATAATGTGCAGACCTGAAGAAGCTCTGCATAACCAGAATAGAGGTCTTCACACTTCTTCCTGAAGATCTAAGATTAAGGATTGCACCAGTGCCACCAACGAAAGAGGAAGTAGAAACCTGTTTGAACCACTCAACGGCTAGTGGACTCCCTTTACAGATAAGAGCACCCACTGATGTAGCTCCGTCAGCCACCAACCTGGTATAATGACTAGCATCACAGTTGTTTAGACTAATCAAAGCCTCCAATGACCAACTAGAGCAAAGGCTCCAGGATGTCGAAAACTCAACCGAGCTCGCTAGAAAAGAACAGTTATATGCACAAACATGTAGAACGGAGGAAAAATGTGATCGACTCCTAGCTCAACGCAAACTGGAAAAAGTGAAGGAAACACTTGCCGAAGCTTGGCCAGAGATTCAGAGGGTTGCATCCAACCTACCCAAAGCCAGCGAGATAAGATAACCAGAGCAATAGATTGCGCTGTTACAAGCGGCATGGACATAGCTCGCAACATACATGGAGCAGATACAAGAAAAGTTACAACAAGTCCAGCAAGAAGTAGAACGACAGCCTCGACAACTGCAGGAAAAAATGTAGAAGATCATACTGGAAGGAAACAATGCCTGAGGAACACTACATAAGGAGACAACAGACTGAACCAGAATCTTCAAGGAAGTCAGTGATTGGATGGGCATCATCGCTCAATGAAATCAAGTATTAGAGGAACTGCGCACAAAGATCTAGGTGTTGAACGAGGAAGTTGCAGTCACAATGGACCCCATGGAGCAACAACAAAAGTTAGATAAAATCTAGCAGGCCGACAATGAACTCAATTCACTCTACGAAGCACAATCTGTAGCCAAGAAAGAGCTACGCTATTTCCTACCGATAATTCAAACTGCCTATATGCAGATGCACCAAGTCGATGCCACAACCAACTCTACATGGAACTTGTTGGTTGCAACCAAGTCGAAGGAGTATAACAAAGAGATGACCCAATAGTTCCTGGAATAAGCATCACTCCTCGCCCAGAAATGGCAGGACAAAGTTGAAAGCTTTCACAGAGTAAAGCACATAGCATTAGAGCTAGTTCCAGAATTGGGCCGTTCATTTGAAGAGGTGAAGGATGAAAATACACAAACATAAGATCTCAAAGAAGAAGAAAAGCTGGACAAGGGAAAACAACAGTTGCTCCTAGAGAATGTGAAAGAACCAAGTGTTTGACTCAAGGACGAGTCAAGGATTGTGGTCAGAGCCTGTTGGACCCTTCTTTTTTGAGAAATAACTGCACAAGTTTTTGACTTAGCATGAGTTGTGCAACCTCCATCAGAGGCTGGAAGGAAGAATAACAGAAAACAATTGCGGAAGCCAAAACAACCTCAACTAAGCAACAAACAGTTGCAACAGAACAAGAAGACATAACCCAACTATATATAGGATAGAATATAAGTGTAAAAGAGTTAGACAGTTGGTTGGTTGCTAGTTGTTTGGCTAACAGTTGTTGTAATCGAGAAGAGTAGAGTCTGGAAAAACAAGATCTTCCAGTTGGGAAATCAGAACTCTGTGTCTGAGGTCTGAAGTCAAGACTCTGTACTAAACATTTCTATGTAATTCTGGGTCTATGATGTAAGAAAGATCTCTAAGATAATATGATGAAGGGCTAAATTTTAAAATCTGATGTGTCTTTACTTGTTTTCTTATGCATTACAGTGTTTAGGCATAACTTATGAGTTCTAATTGATGATTCTATGGTTAACTTTTTCTCTTTATACAAGTAGGTCTGGTTCTTTCATTTAGATGTTTTCGATTTGATAATGTTGATTGCACAAGAACAATGGTGATTTTCGAACGCTCTATGGATCTTCCTTGGTCTTCTCCCTACCCTTCCCTATCTATCTATCTCAGCAGTTCTTTGCGTGAGACTTCTTCTCTTCAGAGGGGATGAAAATGCCAACACTCTAGACTACACGGTGCCTTTTGTTGGTAACCTAAAAAGAACCCTGATCTGAACAAATTCGTGGCAACAAAATGGTAAAATCAGCAATACCAGACAAAGGGCGCCTGGCGAAAATGTTTGAGCCATGTTAGGCCAGACGAGACTCAGAGAACACAACACTTAAAAATGCATCATTCGCCAAATGGTATAATGTTATGATAGACACAACACAACGACCGCGCATCCCACAGGAGATCCTCAATAACAACATGAGGAATATCTCCTTTAGCATGAACAGACACATCACATGTGTCTGGCTGAGACATGCCATCCAGGAACACTTCCATACAGGACTACTACCATTCTATTTGGATGAGGAAGCATTTGACAAGGAGGTCATGTTATGGCCTGGAGTTAAACCCTGCCCATGCAAATCAAGAATGCATTATATTTTGTCGCCCGAGCTAAGTAAGAAAAAAGACAAGGCAACAGGAGAGGGATTGAGCTCAGGCCTCAAGCAGAAAAATATAGATGCTCTGACACAGA
>ML778782.1:199576-212613 GCA_009831015.1 Picea engelmannii | reverse complement strand
TCAACCGGATCCTGGGTGCTATGTTTACCACCGAACCAATGGGGAAAAGGCCTAGAATGGGGGTCTCACCAAACAAACCCCTGAACCCATAACCCCTCACATCTGGCACTCCCCAGACTCGCGCCATTACCAAAGCCACCACCATCATTGACATCCAAGATTCCCCGGGCCTTGAAACAATCCCATCAACACCCATCGTTGAGCAGCCTCCACCATCACCCCAACTACCAAATCTCCTCACCGCCACTCCACATCAGACCACAACCTTAGAGAAGATGCCACTCTACCAGATAACCAGAGAATCCCCCAAGCCTAGCTTAGAAATCCCCAACCCCAACCCCAAAGTCTTGGAGAAAAGTACGATGCTAGATGTTCTGAATCCAAGAAAGCAGGAACAACAACCCGAGTCTTCCACATAGGAAGAAGCCGCTAGAAGCAGAACAGAGCCGGAAGCTAACCGTAACCAACAAATCACCTCACCACCCAAGGGTGAGGATACCCAAGAAATCACGATGCATGATGTAGAAGTACTGGAGGACACAAAGATACCATATGTGCCCAATGAGCTAGACTCAACAATGGACCAGGATACGACAACCATGCAAGTGAAAATGGAGCAAATCCTCCAAAACCCCCAATAATGTGCAGACCTGATGAAGCTCTGCATAACCAGAATAGAGGTCCTGACTCTTTTCCTCGAAGATCTAAGATTAAGGATTGCACTAGTGCCACCAATGGAAGAGGAAGTAGAAACCCGTTCGGACCACTTAACGGCCAGCGGACTCCCTTTACAGACAAGAGCACCCACTGATGTAGCTCCATCAGCCACCAACCTGGTATAGTGGCCAGCATCGCAGTTGTTCATACTAGTCAAAGCCTCCACTGACCAACTAGAGCAAAGGCTCGAGGATGTCGAGAGCTCAGCCAAGATCTCCAGAAAAGAACAATTATATGCACAAACATGTAGAATGGAGGAAAAACATGATCGACTCCTAGCCTAGTGAAAAATGGAAAAAGTGAAGGAAGCACTTGCCGAAGCCTGGCTGAAGATTCAGAGGGTTGTGCCCGACCTACCTAAAGCTAGCGAGATAAGAGTACCAGAGCAACAGATCGCGTTGTTACAAGCGGCATGGACACATCTCGCGACACACACAGAGCAGATACAAGCAAGCACTTGTCGAAGCCTGGCCAAAGATTCAGAGGGTTGTGCCCGACCTACCCGAAGCTAGCAAGATAAGAGTACTAGAGAAACAGATCGCACTATTACAAGCGGCATGGACACATCTCGCGACACACAGAGAGAAGATATAAGTAAAGTTACAAAAAGTCCAGCAAGAAGCAGAACAATAGCCTTGATAGCTACAAGAACAAATGCAGAAGATCATACTGCAAGGAAACAATGCTCGAGCAGAACAACATAAGTAGACAACAGACTGCACCAGAATATTCAAGGAAGTTAGCGATTGGATGGACATCATTGCTCGAGGGAATCAAGTATTGGAGGAACTGTGCACAAAGATCTAGGTGTTGAATGAGGAATTTGCGGTCACAATGGATCCCATGGAGCAGCAACAAAAGTTAGATCAAATCCAGCAGGCCGACAACGAACTCAATTCACTCTACAAAGCACAGTCTGTAGCTAAGAAAGAGCTACGCAATTTCCGACCGATAATTCAAACCGCCTATATGAAGATGCACTAGGTCAATGCCACAGTCGACTCTGAATGGAACATGTTGGTTGCAGCCAAGCCAAAGGAGTATAACAAAGAGATGACCCAATAATTCCTGGCAGAAGCATCACTCCTCGCCCGGAAATGGTAGGACAAAGTTGAAAACTTTCACAGAGTAAAGCACAGAGCATTAGAGCTGGTTCCAGAATTGGGCCCTTCGTTTGAAGAGGTGAAGGAAGAAAAGACACAAACAGAAGATCTCAAAGAAGAAGAAAATCCGGATAAGGGAAAACAACAGTTGCTCCTAGAGAATGTGAAAGAACCAAGTGTTTGACTCGAGGACGAGTCAAGGATTGTGGTCGGAGCCTGTTGGACCTTTATTTTTTGAGAAATAACTATGCAAGTTTTTGACTTAGCATGAGTCGTGTAACCTCCATCAGAGGATGGAAGGAAGAATAACAGAAAATAGTTTGGGAAACCAGCGCAACTTCAACTAAGCAACAAATAGTTGCAACAGAACAAGAAGACATAACCCAGCTATATATAGGACATAATATAAGTGCAAAAGAGTTAGGCAGTTGGTTGGTTGCTAGTTGTTTGGATGATAGTTGTTGTAATCGAGAAGAGTAGAGTCTGGAAAAATAAGATCTTCCAACTAGTAAATCAGAACTCTGTGTCTGAGGTCTAAAGTCAAGAGTCTGTACTAAACATTTCTATGTAATTCACAATCTATGATGTAAGAAAGATCTCTAAGATAATATGATGAAGGGATATATTTTAAAATATGATGTGTCTTTACTTGCTTGCTTATGCATTACAGTGTTTATGCATAGCTTATGAGTTATAATTGATGATTCTATGGTTAATTGTTGCTCGCTATGCAAGCAGGTATGGTTCTTGCATTTAGATGTTTCTGATATGATAATGTTTATTGCACAAGAACAGGGGTGAGTTCTGAATGCTCTATGGATCTTCCTTAGTCTTCTCCCTACCCTTCCCTATCTATCTGTCTCACCAATGCTTCAGGTGAGACTTCTTCTCTTCGGAGGGGATGAAAATGCCAGCGCTCTAGACTACATGGTTCGTTTTGTTGGTAACCTGAGAAGAACCATGGTCTGAACAAATTCGTGCCAACAAGATAAAAACAATCAGATTGCTTCCATTCTGTAAACTAGGGAAAATGTCTCTTCAAAGTTGATTCCTTCAACCCGTGCGTATCCTTTACATACCAATTTGGATTTGTTCCTTGTAACCTGTCCATCTTCATTCAGTTTATTTCTGAATACCCACTTTGTGCCAATCACATTCTTATTCTTTGGTCTTGGAACCAATTCTGAAGTGTCATTCTTCTTTATTTGATCTAATTCTTCATCCATGGCCTTATTCCAGAATTCATCTTTGTTGGCCTCTTGAAAACTATTTGTTTCAATCGTAGATGAGAGTGCTAGGTGCATTTGTTCTGGTAAGTGGATTCTTCTTCTAGTCTCAACTCCTACATGTTTTTTTTCGATAATATGATCTGAAGGATGATTCTTCTGTACTCATTTTCTAGTTGTCTTTTGAGGCATTTGCTGAACTTTCTCTTCTACTTTTGTCTGATCCTCTTCATCTTCATCTTCCCCTTCTACTTCTTTTTCTTCTTTGTAAAGTTGTTCCATTGATTCATTTTATTCTTCCTTTAATTCTTGTCCACTTGTTTCATCAATTGTTAAATTGATGCTTTCCACAACTTTGTTCAACCTTTTATTGTAACGCTTTTATGATTTTCTTGTACTTGAGTTACCAACAAGTACTCCTTTTTCCACATGAGAGTCAAACTTTTCCATTCTTCCATCTCTTATTTTGATGTAGCATTTACTTCCAAATACTATGAAGTGCTTCACATTTGCTTGTCTTCCTTTCCATAGCTCGTAGGGAGTTTTGTTAGTGTTGTTTTTGAGAATTACTCTGTTTTGAATATGAATTGTTGTATGCACTCCATGTGTCCAAAAAATATCTGTCAATTTGGAATACATTAGAATTGTTTGAGCCATTTCTTGTACTATCATGTTCTTTCTTTCAATAACTCCATTATGTTGAGGTGTCCTAGCAACGAATAATTGTTTTTTTATTCCATGTCTGTTGTAGTAGTCCATAAATTCCTTTGAAGTGAACTCTCCTCCATTATCAAATCTCAAACATTTTATTTTTGAATCCATTTCATTTTCAACCATTTCCTTGTAGACCTTGAAGTTTTCAAAAGCTTCCGACTTATTTTTGAGAAAGCAAACTGCAATCATTCTTGTATAATCATCAACTAATAACATAAAGTATTTCTCACATTTTAAACCCTTTGTTGTAGTTGGTCCAACTAGATCAGTATGCACAATTTCTAGTGGTATTGTTGTTGAGTATTGCTTTTATTTGAACATGGTATTTGTTTTCTTTACTTGTTGACAATGCTTGCATAAAGTGTTGGTTGGTTTTGTGATATAGGGAATTTCTATAACAAATTCCTTTCTTCTGACTTTGACAAGTTTGTAAAAGTGTATGTGACCCATTCTTCTATTCCATATCCAACCTTCATCTTCCTTTCCTAGACAACACTTTTCATTTCCAATTTCACTTAGTACATATATGTTGCTTGAAGTTCCTGCAACTATTGCAATCAATTTTCCTGAACCTTCTTTTATTATCTCACACTTCTGTGAATCGAAAATAATTTTATGACCTTGGTAACACATTTGAATTACACTTAGAAGGTTATGTTTCATATCTTCTACTAGTAGAACTTTTTTTTCCTTGTTATTCTCATTTCCAATTACGACTATTCCTTTTCCAATGATTTTAGCTAAATCATCATTTCCGAAGGAGACTAATCCATCTCTTTCCTTTCTTAATGTAAGAAACTTGTCTTTATCACCTGTCATGTGCTTTGAACAACCACTGTCAACATACCAACCATGTTTCTTCTAATTAACTTGTAGATAAGTGTGCATTCTTCATTGCTATATTGATTCTGCTTTCTTGTCCATGTCCTTTTCTGAGGTTCTTGTCTTTGACTATTGTTTTTCTGTTGTGGTTCCCTAGGAGGACTATCATTCTGCAATCTTTGGCCATGTGTCCAAATTTTTTACACTTGTAGCATTCCACTTCAATGCTCAATGATTCAAACTTGTTGTAACTTCTTCTCTATGTTTCACTAGGCCTTCTTGGATAACCCTTTTGTGTATGAATTTCAAAGTTGTTTATGTTCTTGTTGTTAGCTATACAATTTACAACTTTATGTTAAATATTATTGCATGCATAACATAAACCAAAAAAGATAGTTTGATACCTGGGATTTGAATATATTCTGAAAGGAGTTACTCTTATGAATCCTTCTTCTTCCTTATGCCTATCTATTTCTGTCGATATTTGATTCTGAAATCTGAATCTTCTTGGTGGAGGAGTGTCCTTGTAATCTTCCTATCCCCTTTTATTGTTTCTGCATAGTTTTTTGGATATGTTTCTTGTTATGTTGTTTTGGAACTTGATCCCTTTTCTGTCTGATTGTATCCAAGTCTGGATTTGTCATGATGAGGCTTTTGACTGCTGATAATGTCATCCAAAACTTTTGAGTCGTTCTGCATATTTTTCTTTTGAAGATCCTTTCTTAATCTGACAATCTTTGCTTCCAAATTTCCAATGATCTTATCTCTTTCTTATAGCTTTTCTTTGAGTGCTTCTTCAATTATTTTATCTTCTTCTATTTGAACCTTCAAATTTGTGATCATTTGTTCTAGTTCCTGAGTGTCTTCCTTCTTTTCTAGTTCTAGTTGTAGCTTCTTGTTTTTATTCTTTTCTCTTCTTATAACTTCTATGGCACATAACAATTATTCTCGGTAGTCAACTTATGCCTGTTCATATTCTTCTTCGATGTCTTGTTTATCATAGTCTTATACTGCTATGGATATAACTCTTTCTATCTCACTGTCACTGAATTCATCTTCATCTGATGAGGAGATGTCTTCTTTGGTGCATAAGCTTTTCTTGAAATCTTTCTTTGTGGTTCTTTTGCCTTTATATGTTTGTTTGTTATTTGAGTAATCTTCATCATCCCTCTTATTTTTCTTATGAGGACATTTGTTAGCAAAATGACCAATACCATCACAATTAAAACAAATCAAATGAAACTTACATTTATATCTGTCATTGGTTCCCTTGTTCAATTTTATGACAAAGTTGGTCATTTCTTCATCATCTTCCGAGATTTCATTGCTGCTGCTATGTTCTTTTTCTTTTCTCTTTCCCTTTTTCTTTGACTTTTTGGATACTTTGAAAGATGCTTATTTTATATCTAGATTTTCCTGTTCATTTCTCATTTCATATGCTGTGAAGATTCCATGTAGTTCGTCCATTCTTATTGAGTATAGATCTTCTCTTTCTTCTAGTGTTGATATCTTAGGATCAAATCTCATAGGAAGATATCTTAGTACCTTTTGAACAATTACATATTATTTAATTTCTTCTCCCAATCCTATTATTGCATTTACTATTTCATCGACTCATAAGAAGTAGGCTATAATATTCTCATCTTCCTTGATCTTTAGTTGTTCGAACTGACCTCTGTAAGTTTGAAGCTTTGCTTCTTTGACTTTTGAATCTGCTTCATAAATATTTTGAAGCTCTTCCCAAATCTCTTTAATGGATTTACAATGTATAACTTTGGTGTATATTGATTCACAAAGACCATTCATAAGTGCATTTGTGGTTTTTGAATTATATTTCCCGAGTTTTATTGCCCTTTCATTTGTCGGCGAAACTATTGGTTCTTTGTATCCATATACAACTGATCACCAAATTTCAAATCCATGTTCCTGTATAGATGTTTTCATCCTTCTGCTCCAAAATGCATACTTCTTTAAATCAAACTGTGGTATTCCATTTTTATACATGTTGTTTCTCTCCATAATCTACCTTTCAGTGGTTAAACTAATTTATGAAGGAACCTGCTATGATACACATTGTTGGATTACTGAGAGGGGGGTTGAATCAGTAATAGAGAAATTTAATCCTTTTTAACCATATAATGCAAGTGTTATATCAATGTAGCATTATCATCCAATAATTGGAGAGTAAATAAACAATGAACAAATGAGAAATCGTAAACATACACAGTACACCAGTGTTTTTACGTGGAAACCCAAAGGGGGAGAAAACCACAAAATTATTTTTCTTATGTGTCCTTAGAAATTACATTCATTGATAGCACCAACTTCCTTTGTTTTCCAGCTGCAATTGGAAGGAGGCTCCAACCCCCTAGTTTCTTAGGCTACAACCTAAGGGAAGGTCCAACTCCCCAATTCTCTAGATACAACCAGAAGGAGGCTACAACCCCTTATGTTCTCTAGCTACAACCGGAAGGTGGCTACAACCACCTGTCATTGCCCCGTCCAACCACCCTGATGTAGAAGTAGAATGATGGAACCATTGTCACACTATCACTGTGAGATATAATGCTGTAAACTTGTACCAATCAACCTGTAAAAAATGTACCAATAAAATGTGCCAACATGTACCATACATCAACCTATGCCATAAACAAATGCATCAACCATGCACCAAACCTGTACAAATAACTTGTCACAATAGCCTATCCAAAGAACCTGTAATCAACCTATACCATAAACAAGTGCATCAACCATGCACCAACCTGTACCATCAACGAGTGCATAAACCATGCACCAAATATTTACTAATCATGCATCAAATACACATAAACTATGACTTATCAAGATGTACCAACATCATCAACTATACACCTCATGTATGTGCCAACTCATCAACTACTTGTCTCAACCATGTACCCAACATGTACCTCAACCAAAATCCCTCATAAATTTCATCATCCAAATATGATTTGCAACTCTGTAATAGACCTGGTGTATATGATCACATACTTGCAAACCTTCCTTAACTTTAACAACAAGAGACTAGCATTTTCATCAATCTTTACTTTAGTCTCACATGATTAGTTTTGGATTAGTCAACAACCCTAACTTGCAATAATCATAACTATGTACCTGTAATGAATAAAGGTATAAAAATGGTACATAATGTTCTTCAATTTCATTTATGCAATTCCTCCAGATTTCACTACTTGGAACCTCTCAGAAAATGAGTTATAGAAAAAATGGCATACCTTGTTGAATTCTGGCTTATTCTAGAGAGCGAACTTGTAGAGCATGCTCTGCATAGAATGTTTTTTGTATGGATATGAAAATTGTACACAGAATACTACAGATTGTACTCTAACCAACACATTTGTTTTTACTGAA
Organism: Picea engelmannii; assembly: GCA_009831015.1. Taxonomy (NCBI): domain Eukaryota; kingdom Viridiplantae; phylum Streptophyta; class Pinopsida; order Pinales; family Pinaceae; genus Picea; species Picea engelmannii. The sequence goes on along the minus strand of ML778782.1, from coordinate 204,644 downwards.
TTTGGATCTGTTATGAAGAAGTTATGAAGTTTTTACCCGAAACACTTGTTTTAGACTAGTTTTAGGACTACCCACAAACCCTATTTTCCACGTAGTGTAGCTCCAAAAATACAGAGACCCACAAGATGGAATTTTTATCACAGCTACTTGGATATGCTTCCTCAACGACCTCCTAATTTCACGGTCGGAATCATTCTGGAAAAAAAAATATTGTGAAAATGGTGAGATGACCTATAAATAACATACCTTAGAAAGCATCATCAAAAGAATGTATCGTCCCTTGATCCAGATTTTATGAGTAGAATTTAATGAATACAGATTATTAACAGGTGCTTAACACAAAATAACAGAGATACAATAAAACTAGTTTTCTATTCAATAACGAAATAAGTTGAAATTATAAAATGCAACAAAAATAAGCTTGCTGGAATGGTGACAGCTTATCTCTGAGAAGAGATGTGACGAAAACACGCATTCACAAGAAGAACGTTACAATGAGGCTCTGAAGGAATTTTTACAATAAGAAAGAATTCCAAAAACCCCATACATCCAAAAACCTAACCCTAGGAGATGAAGCGCCAAAAGTCATGTGGGCCCCATTTGGGTAAGTTAGTACATCAACTTCCCGGGGTAGTAACTTTTGCATACGATCTCCGTTTTAGGTGTGTGATAGCCCGTTGGAAAGGTATCATCGAGGAGATTTATTTTGGGGGATCAATCATGCCTTTGACTATTATTTAGGAGATTGATCCCGAAAAACCTTCATTTAGGCCCTCAAAATGGCCTCGGAAGTTAAAATTGCTAAAAATAGTAAATTGCCAAAATTGTCAGAAAACTATTTTTGAGCCAGTTTTAAACCACTTTCCTTATTTTAGGGCTAACCCACTTCTAACCACTTGTCCACTTAGTAATTTATCCATTAACTTTATTATTTAAATAATTTATTTTGTATCCTCTTTGACTTATAGTACACTCATCACTTCACTTTATTATTTAAATAATTTATTCTTTGCAAACACTTTTACTACTCTAACCTTTTGGGGCTTCTAGATGACTCATGAGGGTTATCCAACTTGACATGGCCATAACTCTCTAATCGTGAGGAGTTATGTGACGTTCCACATACCACCAAAAATGGCATGACATGTACTATCCATCTAGAATAATATTTCCTACAAATGTATCAAAACTCATACCATTATCCATAAAACAAACTTGGGTACATTACCCAAACCATTGTGCTACCAGACTTTCTTCAAGGGTTGACATCAATGAAAACCAACCTAATTAATAAAAAATGTACACAAAAGAAACCCTGTAATTGAATAAACAAGGAATAAGAACTAGTAACGGACCACTTTGACACATGTCCATATAATCTGACCTTGTTAATATTATTTTTTAATAAATAAATTGGAAACAAATGAAAGATTGCAATAAGGAGGTAAGTCCTAAAGGATAGACATGAAGTTGCCAGGACTAATGATAATTCCATATAAAGTAAAATAAAATAAAACATGTTACTGTAATTAAAATTCGGTAACAAAATCAAGAAAAGGAGAATATTTTTCTCCCCATGTACAAAACAATTCAAATAAGGACATATCTGAGAAGTTGGCAGACAATTGTGTGTGAGCTAACAATTTATTTTGTCCAGGATCTCATCCTCAACAACCTGAGGATTTTCATGACACATAAATACCAATAATATACTTGGAACAAAAGGAATCAAGGTCCACAACAAAATTGACTGGAAAAAACAGAAAGGCAAAGGAGAGATATTCCTAGCCTTTCTAGTTTCAGTATGATCAACTAGCTTGAGGGGGAGTGTTGGATGTGGAAATTCACACTTGTAAAACAAACTATTTCATGTTATGAAATGTGTATGTATATTAGTGGTAGAATAACTCTAGCCGGGGGTAAGTCCATCATGTATCTCAATCATAGAGAAACCTACTGGACAGGGGTAGGTCCTAGGTTCAATCCCCAACCTTTCTAGTTTTCAATAATGTATCATAGATATGTGGCTAAGAGAGGCCTAAACTGAAGTGTGGTTTGAGGGTGAGTGTTGGATGTTGAAATCCACACTTCTATAATGAACTACTAAGGGTGCCTAGCATGAAAGGGGTAGAGCATCTCACTATTCATGGGTAGGTTCTAGGTTGGATTCCAAGATTGTCTAGTTTTCAACATTGCATCAGAGATAAGTAGCTTAGAGGCCTTATCTACAGAGTGGCTTAATAATATCCTTGGATACAACAATACACAATTTCTTTTAAGTGTTCCCACTATGAAATGTACATGTAGCTTAGTTTTAGAGTAGCCTACTGGCTGGGGAGTTGCAACTCAGTAGTAGAGAAACTTAGCGGTTGGAGGTGTACAACTGCCTTGGGTTTCAATCCTAGCTTGTGTAGTTTTCAACATGGCATGAGAGCTTGGTGTCTAGGGTTCCTTGGCTGATATTTGTCTTGAGGTGTAGTGTTGAATTCGGAAAACCACACTCCTAAATAAACTTAGTAAGGGAACTTGTCATGAAAGGGGCATGGAGCTTAGTGGTGGAGCAGCTCTCTAGTAGGGGGTAGCTCTGAGTCTAATTCCTTTCCTTGGGTACATCATGGAGTGATTGATGTAGCATGTTAAATGTCTTGAATGAAGCAAGAAAGGTACCCTTAATGAATGGGGTATGTACCTTAGTGGCCAAATAATGAGAGATAAGTGACAACAAAAATGATCGAAATTTGCATATGAAACGACCAAAAAATGAGAGATAAGTGACCAAAAAGATGACCAAAAATCACATATAAATGACCAAATGGAAGTTTTGGTGGCTAATTTTCAGTCTCTTATCATGCAACCAAAAATGTGGTCATATTTAGTTTGGTCATTTATAGCTTGTCTTGTGGTCATTAATTTGGTCCTATATTTGGTCATTGATTGTGACAATTAATGACCAAATACATGACCAAATTAATGACCACTAGACAAGCTATAAATGACCAAACTAAATATGAAAACATTTTTGGTCACATGATAAGAGACCGGAAATTAGCTACCAATGATCGCCAAATCAAAAGTGGTCATTTATATGCGGATTTTGGTCATTTTTTTGGTCATTTATCTCTCATTTTGTACTAGTCAAACTAAGTTAGATTACTTTTTTTTTTCTATAAAATTGAACATATATTGCATTAAAACTTATAGCCAAAGGGATTTACATAGCCTTATTTTTACTCATTTCCTTATTTTCTCATCCACATGTGAATTTCGAGAACAAATCTTTAGTGGATCCTTAGTGGTGAAGCCTACAAGAGACCCTGCAACGGGAGACCTCGCCTCTTGAATTTGATTTGTGCCTTGTGAACAGATATGTGCAACATTGATCTAGATTTATGAGTGGAACAAAATGAAACACATATATATAGTATTAACATATATATACAATTAAAAATAATGGAGATACAATGAAACTTAACTTCTATTCAATAAAGAAATCTGTTGAAACTGTAAAATGCAAAATGAAACAATCTTGCTTGAATGGTGGTAGCTAATCTTTAAGAAGAGATGTGGAGGCTGCGTGAATTTGTTTGAGCACATTGCAATAAGGCCTCCAGGCCTTTTTAGCATCAAGAAGTGATAATAAAATCCTAGACATCCAAAAACCTAACCCTAGGAGATGAAGCTCCAAAAGTCATCTAGGCCCCGATGGGGTAAGCTGGTACATTAACTTCCTAGGGTCATAATGTTTTCATATGATTTTTGTTTTAGATGCACGATAGCCCATTATAATGGTATATATGAGGAATACAAATGTTTCCATCACACTTTGACCTATTCTATAGTTTGACTGTGGTGGGACCAAAAAATGTTGTTTAGGGCCTCAAAATGGCCCCGAAAGTTTAGGACCCAAAAAGATAGAAAAAAACTGCCAAGATAAAAAATATATGTAAGCCAGTTGGAATAAGTGGGTGGCCACCGATATACACCTATATCAATCCTCCCCCCTTATGAATAAATTGTATCCATTGCATTGAGTTCCCCCATCATATGAGGAAATTTCTGCTGAATTTGGCCCCGGGTGAGCCACTTGCCTTGGTGTAGGAGCTACTCGACTTTGACAACAAGATACAACTGAAGCTAATATTGACGAGTACCCTTAACCTGTGTTTCCATGTTATGATCAGTGGATGTTTGTTCCATGAAATCATGGTTGAGTTATGTTGGTGTCAACTGTTCTGTTATCTCTGAGGTGTCCAATAATGGTGGAAAGTATGGCCGTAGGAGGTCCACATTAAACATTGGGTGCAAGCCAAGGAAGGGGGGAATGTTGAGCTCAAAATCATTGTCACCCACAACGTTGGTGATGGTGTAAGGTACATTGATGAGTGGACGAAGCTTCCGATGGGGTCTTGTAAGGTGTTCTTTCTGCAAATGTAACCAAACTTTATCTCCCACCTAAAACTTGTGTGGCACTCGGTGTTGATCATGGTGTTGCTTGTAATTGGCATTGGACTTCTACAAAATACCCTGAACCTATTGGTGTATGTGCTGGATTCATTCAATGAACGGGTGGATTTTTTGGCTTCGATTTGGGCATGGGATGATTCTTCTCGTGTGGATGCAAGGGGTAGTGAAACATCCATGGGATCCAATGGTTGAAATCCCAACCCCAACTGGAAGAGGTTGCAGTCGGTTGAGCTATGTATGGATATGTTGTAACTATGTTGAACATAAGGAAGAATCTCCTCCCATTGTGCAGGTTCTTGGAATTGTACATGCACAAGATATGCATGATCATCATGTTGATGACTTAAATTTGGCCATCTATTTAGGGGTAGAAGGTAGTGGATTTGATGATCTTGGTGTCTAGTCATGACCAGAGGCTCGAAAAGAATGTGTTGAGGAACCAACTATCCCGATCTGAGATGATGGTTTATGGTATCCCAAAATGTGTCCACACTCGGTCGAAGAAGATCTTGGTAGTGGCCTCTGCTGTGATGCTCTTCTTGTAGACGACCATAATCAACATCTTAGAAAATTGATCAAAAACCACAAAAACAGAGCCATTTCC
>ML778782.1:182152-192675 GCA_009831015.1 Picea engelmannii | reverse complement strand
TGGATGTTTAGCAGCATATTCACCTTTAATTTGTTTAACAACTAATTCAGAATCACCCCTTACCATTATTTGTTTGGCACCCACCTTTTTTAACAGCTTCAGTCCAAGCATTAAAGCTTCGTACTCAGCAACGTTGTTAGTGCAATGAAAATTTAGCTTGTAGGAATGATTTTCTGAATACCTTTTTTGATGATTATGCAACCAGACGCCAGCTCCTGCCCCTTCTTTACTCACAGCTCCATTGAAATCCATACTCCAGAAATCGGCAGGAAAATCTTCTGTGATTTCATTTTCTATCTTTGTTGTGTCACCGCTTTCTGGACCTTCATCTTGACTAGCTACGTTTTCTATCAGTTGATTATCCTGCTCTTCGGTATCACCATCATTGTGCAAGATGAACGAATCTAAATCTGAATGGGCAGAGTAAAGGGGGTAGTTATGGGGTTTCTCTTGACTGCTGACCATATACTTCATCAGTGTTTCTCTGTATAACCTCCTTTGTTGTCCGAACACTGGGACAGTGGCGTAAGACATATCCAGCTGCAAAGTTCCTTTCAACTTAGCTCCCCAAGATCGGGACAGTAACATACCATACTTTGGTGGGATGTCTGCTACCACCACGTCCATTACCATACTTTTCGAAGGGATCTGAACTAGAGTAATGCAGAGGTCCTTAATCAAACCAATACATTTGACTTTGCTAGAGTCAAACGAGTGTAAGTCTTTGTACGGCCTAGTGACTTCCAATCCCAGTTTTTCCATTACATCTTTGGGCATTAAATTATGTGAGGCACCTGAGTCCAACATGGAATTATGCAGTATCAAATCATGTATGTTCAAACTGATATAAAAGGGAGCTACATCACCAGTATCATCTCGACCATCCACTGCCGGTCCGAAAAGGAGTTTGGGGCGATCGTCAGCAAGGTTCACAGTGTCTGAGTGAGTCACTGATCCGATAATCAAGGCTTGGGTGCCTATTCCCGGCTCAATGGCTAATGCCTTTAGTACCTATGAACAATAACTGCCTCGGCTTATCAACTCTGTCAATGGGACAGGAATTTTAATTTTGGCCAATTCAGCTTCTAGGCTAAAAGGCGCAGAGGTCCGGGTCTGACCCGTCGACTCTGGTTGGTCTATATCCCTTCGGTCGGAAGTACTAGGTAGGTTAGCAGGTGAAACTTCGGGCTGAGCTGGTCTTTTCAGTATGGTGACTTTTTTCTTCACCAGAGTATCAGTTTTACCTTTCTCAGAAAACTTTCCAGCAGTGGTCTTCTCAGGAGCTTTTTCAGTCTCTGCTACCTTCTGCGTTTCGGTCGTCCTTCTTGGGGAATTTCCTTCTGTCTTCTTACTCTGCAGGTTGTACTGTCGGTGCACCTCCAGAATGTCATCCTCCCAGGTTGGTTTCCCCGCACCCTCAGTCTCCCCACTCACTTTTGTTTGGTTTAGCAGGAATAGTTCCTGCTCTTCTTGAGTAAGGAAAATGGCCTCATTGTCGTGTACTCCCATGAGGTTGATATGAGTATCTTCCAATTCCTCTATTACTTCCCCTCCATCATCAACATAGTTTTCCTGTAGGGGAGGTCTAATCGGTGGATCTGGACCTCTTTGTTCTCTTTGATCCCTAGGATCTCGTTGATCTCTTTGGTCCCTGGGATCCCTTTGCCTGATTTGAGGAGGGTTTCTTCTGAAATTGGGGTTTCGAATCTGGGGAGCAGGTGTGTTTTCCCTTGGAGGGTTCATGTCAGATAAATTCATTCTTTCCATCATAAACTCCACATTTCGGGATAAAGAATCCAGCTTGGACTCTGTGATCGACGTGGAAGGTTCTTCTCTGATAGTGACTCTCCTTTCAGATCTTTGACGTGCCCGTTTAGCCAACAGATTAGCTTCCACACAAATAGCAATTTTCTGCATGTCTTCAAGGGTGGCGGCATCTCTTTCTCTTAATTGATAAGATATGTCAGCGTCGAATCCATCAGGAAATTTAATTAATGCCAAACCCGGGGGAGGTTTAATTTCAGTTGGGATTGCATTATACAAATTTTTGAAGCGGGTACAGTAATCTTGGACAGTTTCACCTTGATTTCTTTTTATGTTCTCGTACTCTGATAGTATTTGGAGGGGATTTTTCTTTACCCCCCACTGGTCAAGAAAACTTCTTTGGAACGCGACAAGGTCAGGGATCGACACTGCGGGTAAGGCTTTGAACCATTTTTTGACCTCCCCTATCAGAATCTGGGCGAACAGTCTCATTTGAATGTCGACTTCGTCAACTTCTTGCAAATCCAAGTAGTCGTTCATTTTATCCACATGTTGATGTGCGTTTAACGACCCAGTTGCATCAAACTGTGGAAGTCTAGTCTGGTAGTCTTGGGGCATGGCATGCATTGGTGCGGCCAGCACCAAAGGAGCATAACGAGCTGCCATAATGGGCGGAGGAGGTGGTAAGACGGCCTGGGAGGCAGGGGAGGTAGTGACTGAAGACGAGGGTGATGAAGGACTGTGTGGTGCATAGGTATTGATATGTAGCTTAGTAGTAGGAGACAAGACTTCGGGGGTTCGAGGTTGCAACACAGATGGGTCATAAACGAGCTTAGACGCAAAGGTTTCAGACTGTGTTCTACAAAGGTTTCATGGCGCGATGAGATCAAGATCAGGATTTTGAAAGACACTTAGTTTTTCGGAAAAAGAAGGAGACCTGTGGAGAGGAGAATGACTCGTTGAATAGGTGGCTAAGTTCTTTCGTTTCAACAACTGCTCGGAATTGTCTACCGCTGCTGAGGGTTTTGGATCTGGATGAGATCGAGTGTGGACCTTCTTAGGAGCCATAACTCTTTTTGGGTTTATATATATATATATATATATATATATATATATTTATTTTATTTTATGTTGAAAACAAACTAAGGAAGATTCCTACGTTGACGTCGCCTAGCTTCCAGTTTTTCCTGAGCAACTATGTTACGTTCAATGGCCACCCACGAACGTTCGAGCTCTTCTCGGTTATTGGTCGTTAGGAGGATTAAATCAAACAGGTTTGACGCAATGTGCGTTTGATTCGCTAGTCCAGGCTCGATATTAGGTTGTACTGCAGTAGGGACAGTCATAAAGGGACAAAGGTGCCATAAAAGATACTGGAAGTAATATATACAGATTCAGTCAACCTCTAAATATCACTTTATTGTCAAAATCAAACTTTCTTTAGGGGAAAGAAGTTGCGAGATTGTCAGTTTTAGTTCGTTCCCCAGTGGAGTTGCCATTTATGTTAGCACTCGTTAAATTTCTTAGAGGTTGAAAAAGAAGAAATTTACAAAGGTAACCTTAACCAACCACTTTTAAAGATGGGATCTAGCCCTTCCAGCTTCAGAGAGGGATCTCTCTATAAGATTTAGCTTTGTTTGAATCATATTATGCTACGTAAATCCACGAGTTTTGTTTCGTTGTAAAAGGGTTTTTCAAGTTGGTTGAGACAAATTACACATCCATGGGCTATGGGGTCTGTACTTAATAAAATACAAGGTGCAACCAGAAACGCTGAAGAGGTCTTTCACAAGGCGAGATAAAAAGCTCACTGGATCTTTAATAATTTAAGTGATAAACAAAAGAAAAGATCAGGAAAATAACTCCAATTAACAAGCACTTAAGAATCTCTTAACTGAAGATATTTAGAAGATGAACATTAAAATCTATAGAATTGGAAACATGGTATCAGGGATAAATCCTGCAACATAACGCTATTCGTATAGATTAGTTATAGAAAAACAAGATGATCACTAAGCAAGAAAACATATAACTAAGAAAATCACATCGCCAGTGAAACATGCGCAAGAATCCTGTGAAATGCCTCTTCTTTATTAATGGTGGATCTCGTCAAAAATGTTACAGCTCGATAACAATCGGGTGTGCAAAACGACAACCCCCAATACATTGGAAAATGAAGTATTTAAAAGACAAAATACATACGATCCTGTCATAACTGACTAGGTCATGTTCATGCTATTTTTAGAAAAAACAAACTTGACTAAGCAAAACCGTTTTGATGATTCATCACAACTGTATACTGAAATTCAGGGGTAGGCCGTTGGTGAGGTGCCTTCGCCACCTCTGCTGACAGGAGAGCTGACTGGAAGTGACAGCACATCTACTAATCTAGTATATCACACAGTTCTTCCCATCTGATATGACCTGGCACTGTGATTTTAAGCAATCTCCGGTACACTTCGTCCATGTCCGTGTATTTAGCAAATGTAGGCATGACGACGAAAATGTGCTTTATTTCATGCTGGATGATGATGTCCAGCTGCAAGGCCTCCATAAAGGATCTTCCTGTGATGTTTGATTGTATTCCTGCGAATTTAGCACTGTCCTTAGACACTTCGATCAGCCTTTTCTTATAATCGGGAAATGTCATCAATCTGTTGTTTATGACCTTCATTCTAGGCAGGCCTTTCTTTTGCAGAGCATCTATCTTATGGAAGAACTTCTACACTCCTTGATCCATGACTTGGATCTTCTCTTCTAGCTTTAGCATGAGACCTCTTTTGGTCAGGACTCTTTTCACTTCTAATATGGTTTCGGTCCTGTCTTCAATTTTCAGCTCCTCGAGTTCTTCCAGAGTCTTAGAATTTAGGAACCTTATGATTTCATTGGCCTAGGCTGGCATGTTGCCCACTTCAGTTCTGATTTTCTCCATGGCCTGTTTGCTCCTCTCGAGCAACTCGTTCTGTTCGAACATGATCTAAACCATGGGCCAGATTTCATTAATGGACTTAGAGATATCTTTCCATACAAGTTCTTTAACTTCGGCCAAGGTCTTTCCGGCCAATGTCTGTTTCTGTAGCTGCTGCAGCTCCTTCCTTATCTTCTCGTTCACCTGCTTTTCCCTTGACAGACTTGTCTGAAAGGAAGTCTTCAGCTCCTGGAGATTTTCCAATTCTTTCTTGAGCCTACTGATTTATGATTCCTGCAGGTTCATTCCTTCCATAGACTTGGCCAGGTCAGTAGCTCCTTCTGGAAGGGGAACTGTTGTTGCGGATGGAACGACTGTCGCTGTTGTGGTTGCAATTGGAACAACACTCAGTGGAATGCCTTCCATTGGCTTTGCCTGCTCTCTTTCCTTGAGCAGTATCTCCATCTCTGCCTCCATCTCCTTTAACTGCGCACTCTGTTCCAGGAGTAATTTCAACATTTCATCATTTTCACCTTCCCTTTTAGCTATTTCCTTTGTCTGCGGGTCCTCTGTTGGAGGGAGCTTCAGCTGTTTTCTCAAAGCGGCTATGTCAGCATTTTTCTTTTTGATCATCTCCTCAGCATCCTTGACGTTTGCAGGATCGTATCCTATCTTGAGGACCAGCTCCTCCAGTGTTTTTATCCTGTTATCTTTCGCGAAGGAAGACATTTTTTCCAGCTTCAGCTGGGTCTGGGCATTGCTCAAAGCTATCCGAAACTTTGACGCAGAAGTTGCAACGTGAGCTAAAGTTTGGGAGATCATCTCCCCCATTTGCTTATGCAGATCCATCTGATCTGCCGGATGTACATCTTTGGCTTGAAACTCAAATGTTGATCTCTTGTAGTCGTATATCACCTTTCGATCAGGCACTTGTGCATGGAGGAACACCAGATGCATCCTACCCTTCTCTGTATCAAACGCTGAGAGAAGTCTATGCTGGGCCGTGGATGACTGCTTCTGGAACTGTGCATAAGTGCTATTGGTGAGCGACTGGTTCCTCTTTCTGATCGTGTCATATTTTTCAAAAATTCCCAGCTTGGGCCCAATGCTACTTGGTGGAGTATCCAATGGAGGATTTGAGGATTTTATTTCTTTTATCCCCTCCTTATGCTGACTAGAGCCGAAAGGGAAACTGAGCTGCTTCATCCCAGTGGTGGTCACTGTGGTGAGAGGGGTCTCTTGCTCCACTGTTGCGCCTGTCGTTGAAGCTGTCCTCGGCTTTTTGGAGTGCGATTCAAATACCTCCGGAGACACCTCTGTTACCGGAGAGGATGATTCTTGCCGGGGCCTCTTTTCCTTGGCATTCTACGGTGTGGCCGCGGGTGGTGCACTTGTTGAGGGTACCTGCTCTTCCATCCTGACAGTCGGTTCCACGTCCTCCAACGTGTCGGGCTCCCATTCTACTTGATTAGCAAATTTTTCGATTTCAGGCCTGGGATCATGTACATAGGGAGCATTCTTATTCTTGACTCTCATCTCAGAAATGATTCCATGGGGATCATATTGCCAGGTGAAGCTTGTCATGAATTTCATTTCCCTTAAGAGTCTGTCTGCTTCATCACCTGCGCCTCTGCTATTGCAGATGAAAGAGCCTATCTGCCCTTTAATCCACAGTTGTTGCTTCTTTTTGAGAGAGACAAAGTGAATATCATCAGAATTCATAATTTTCCTAGTGTATTCCAAAGTGAAAATCCTTACCGGTATGTATCTCGGAAGCTTGAATGGTGCCAGCTCGCAACCATAAACTCAGATCTCAGAGTGATTCTGATACAAGTACCAGTCCCCTGTCTTTGCATTTTCGGAGAGGTGTAGAACTCTCTGGACCTCGTCATTTACTCGTGGCTCAGGCATGCCACTCAACATACTTACTACTGGGTGGTAAAACTGATCTATGAACGCCGTGAAGTCATATTCGGCGGAATTTCGCCTCAGGAGAGATGTCCACGCTGTGACGGGCTGAGGCTTCCCGTCGGCATCCATCTTCTGCATGGAGAAGTTGAACTTGTCGGCTTGGAAATAAATGAACATGTAATCTAGAATGGAAGAGTATCTGAACATTCCTTCGATGTCGAAATTGACGAACTGCTCATGGATGTTGTTTGCTAGGAATGTGTTGTAGTCGAACTGCGTGGTTGGTTGTTCGTCATTGGAAAAGATGGATAGAAAGCCCAGGATGGGCTCATCCACCCATTGGTCTGAGTAGTATCCCAGTAGAGCACACACAACCAAGATAATATGGTCTCCTTTGAAATAAAACATGGAAGAAGGGTACGGGGGGCTGGTGGTCGAGAGAGGAGCGGAAGTGGGAAAGGACAGCTCAAAAATCTGAGCTCTCTGCGGGAAAGTCATCTTCTGGTAAAGCCCGGTGAGGATTTCCAGGTTAAAAGGGGAAACAGATTCTGCTCTGGTGATTTGTAGCATCTAGTCGATGTCCTCAGGGGTGATGAAGAAAAGCGCGTCCCCGGATGAAGACATGATGGCTTTTTGGTCGGGTAAGTAGTGGACCTGGCAGCGGAGGGCAAACTCGGGGAAATTATGGATTTGGGGGAAAAGGTATAAGGGAAAATTGGACTCCCAGAGCCCAATCTCGTCACTCTGGTCCAGGAAGACTTCCCGAAGCCACGACTGCAAATCTGTGAAGTCGAAACTGCATATAGTGTCAGCTATCAACCGGTCCTTGTCGACCAGGGGAACTTTATCCAGGTCCACCGGAGGAGGAACGAATGGATTCTCTTCCTCTTCCGTTTGCCTTGTTTTAGACGCCATCTCAGCAACTGTACCTACAAAAAACAACGTTAGTGGGGTCTACTGGAGGTGGAAAAAAGCGACGGGGAAGCAATGGGGAAAAAGGTAAACGCTTTCTCTGGTGCGATGGATGGTTTTTGCGCGAGGGATGAGTAAAGAATTCAAATGAGCACAACGGTGTTTTTATTTAAAACTGGGTCCGTCGGACGCGGGAAAATGGTCAGCATGACAACGGACATATTATCCCGTTATTAATGGACAACGGGCCACTTGGGGTGATATGGCAGGTGACGGTGACTATAGTATACGGACGACTTGACGTGGAGGTTTGTGATTGGGGATAAAGTCAGCGAAGAGGGATGCTCATGAGTGAAGGGGGTTATAGTACTGACAACATGGACTGACGGCAGTTATGGGGATGGGACTTAGACCTGGGGGCAAGTGGGACAAGTGGATTTAGTGGAGGATGACATCCAGGGGTGACGGGGTGTCAGACAGCATGTGGAGGATGGGACTTATGAACCAATAGGGTGACGACACATGTAACAAGGGGGCCTCCATAAGGAAGATTCATTCCGGACCCCCCCCCCTTTAATTAAAGGCTGAAAACCAAAGGGGGTTCGGAATCCACCACGATCCATTGATCTGCGTGTTAATTTGATGACCATCCAGATCTGTGCGATGCTTAATATTAATTTTGGACCCCCCCCCCTCCATTAAAGGCAGAAAGGAGGGGGGGGTCTGAAATCCAATGTGGATCGTCGATTTGAGCGCTCTGTTTTGGATCGTTCAGATCCGTGCCTGAGTTATAACCCATTCTGGACCCCCCCCCTTCGTTAAAAGTAGAACGAAGGGGGGGGTCCGGAATCCAATATGAGTCGTGGATCCACGTGCTCATCTCAGGATCGTCCAGATCTACGCAAAGATTACCGCTGGTTCCGGACCCCCCCCTTTGGTTAAAAGCATAACACTAAGGGGGGTCTGAAATCAAATGTGAGTCGTTGATCCGAGCAATGCGATCTGGGCCGCTGGAAAGTGATCGGACCATATGTCAAGGGCGGAAAAACAATGTGTAGGCACAACTTAGGATTGGCGCTTTTTTAATGGTTTTCTTTGGTCTTTCTTCTACACATCACCAAGGGGACATATTTCAACCACACTTTAAGCATCGGGGTCATAGGATAACTTCTTTGTCGATCTAGCTTTATTTGGGCAAGGGAGGCCAAGCAGTTCATCTACCTTCTAACCTACTCTCTCAAGACAATTAACCCAGATTAAATTGTTGGGTTAAGATTTTATTCTTTCTAGGGGCTATCTGATCAGGATTAGATGGTCTGATCAGATGTATTCACTAATTCTAACCTAGGGGCTATCTGATCAGGATTAGATAGTCTGATCAAATGTATTCACTAACCTATCAACATTGGAAATTTAAAAGAACTTGGTCATGCTTGAAAGGTATGACCAAGTCACTTGTTATTGCATGGGGCTTTTATTTCAAATATTTTTGCCCTCTTCTCTTTTTCTTTTCTTTTTTCTTTTTCTTTTTCTTTTTTACAAATTATTTGAAGAATGCAATATCATTTGTTAACCAAATCACCAGATACAGATAAAATCCAAGTCATCAACTGATTCCCATAATTTATGGGGTGATAATAGGTGGCTCCACATGGGGATGGCACTTGCCCTATTAAGTGCCAAGAATCCAGTTTTTCTATCATTCTGAACCAATCTATCTGGTACTCTTCATTGGTCGGATTCTAAGAGAGGTATTGAAGGACTATGATCGACAGCTTAGGGCCTTCTCTTTGGGCTTCAACAACCTGACCGCCGTCCTCCATTAGAAAAAGGCAAGTAAATACTGAAAATTAAAACGGTATGTACAATGGAGAGTGGCTTCTTCAAAACTTTACTGGGGGGGAATATAATGCTTCAGCATTCTTCCATTCATAGGTGCTCCTGGCAGATCTGACCCATCGACATTGTTCAGTAAAAAGGCATTGTTTCCTCTGAAATCTTGGATCCTGTAAGGTCTTGTCCACAAATGATCAAATTTCCCATGCTTTCCCTTGTCCTCGTTCCTGGCATCCCATCTTAACACCAGGTCTCCCAGCTTGAAATCGTCCTCTTTGGTTCGTTTGTCAAAGATATTCTTGATGTTCTCTTGGATGACCTGTGTTTTGTTGAAAACGTCCTCTCTAATCTGATGCAAATGAATCATTTGATTGATTCATCTTTGAGAGTCATTTGGTTCAGCTTGCATCTCTTGAAGTAACTTCATGACAGGGACTCCTAAAGAAGTTGGGAAAACAGCCTCTGTGCCATATACCAGCTGGTATGGTGACATACCAATTGACCTCTTGGTGGTGAGTCTATCTTCCCATAAAGCAAATACCATCTTGTCATGCCATGATTTTTTATTCTCCTGCAATGTTTTCTTAATGATGTTTACTAAGGTCTTGTTCGAGGATTCCGCCAACCCATTCCCCTGAGGGTAGTAGGCTGTGGAATGTCCCAAGACAATGTGGTAACGACTGCAGAAATCAATAAGCTTCTTCGATCGAAAGGCAGCTGCATTGTCAGTAATGATCTTCCTAGGACAACCAAAACGAGATAAAATATTATTTTCAAGAAATTTAACAATAACAACGTCAGTGGCTTGCCTGCTTGGTACAACCTCGATCCATTTGGTGAAGTAGTCAGTGACAGTGAGAATCCACTTATGTTGGCCCGAAGATGGAGGGTGTATCTCTCCAATGAAATCGAGTCCCCATTGCTGGAACGGAGCCTCAACTGAAATTGGTTTGAGCGGTAGAGGAAGAAGCTTCCTTTTACCTCCGAACAACTGACACTGGTGACATGCTGTTACTTTCTGATGCACATCTGTAAACAGGGTGGGCCAGTAAAAACCATCTCTAAGTATTTTGTTAGCTGTAGCTTTCCAGTTCATATGGCCGCCACATTCACCTGCATGGAACTCCTGCAACACTTTGTCAGCTTCATCTTTGAGCAAGCAATTTAAAAGAATACCTGCAGGGTCTTTCCA
>ML778782.1:127168-178693 GCA_009831015.1 Picea engelmannii | reverse complement strand
GTGAATGATAACCGCCTCGGCTTATCAACTCTGTCAATGGGACAGGAATTTTAATTTTGGCCAATTCAGCTTCTAGGCTAAAAGGCGCAGAGGTCCGGGTCTGACCCGTCGACTCTGGTTGGTCTATATCCCTTCGGTCGGAAGTACTAGGTAGGTTAGTAGGTGAAACTTCGGGCTGAGCTGGTCTTTTCAGTATGGTGACTTTTTTCTTCACCGGAGTATCAGTTTTACCTTTCTCAGAAAAATTTCCAGCAGTGGTCTTCTCAGGAGCTTTTTCAGTCTCTGCTACCTTCTGCGTTTCGTTCGTCCTTCTTGGGGAATTTCCTTCTGTCTTCTTACTCCGCAGGTTGTACTGCTAGTGCACCTCCAGAATGTCATCCTCCCAGGTTGGTTGCCCCGCACCCTCAGTCTCCCCACTCACTTTTGTTTGGTTTAGCAGGAATAGTTCCTGCTCTTCTTGAGTAAGGAAAATGGCCTCATTGTCGTGTACTCCCATGAGGTTGATATGAGTATCTTCCAATTCCTCTATTACTTCACCTCCATCATCAGCATAGTTTTCCTGTAGAGGAGGTCTAATCGGTGGATCTGGACCTCTTTGTTCTCTTTGATCCCTAGGATCTCGCTGATCTCTTTGGTCCCTGGGATCCCTTTGCCTGATTTGAGGAGGGTTTCTTCTGAAATTGGGGTTTCGAATCTGGGGAGCAGGTGTGTTGTCCCTTGGAGGGTTCCTGTCAAATAAATTCATTCTTTCCATCATAAACTCCACATTTTGGGATAAAGAATCCAGCTTGGACTCTGTGATCTACGTGGAAGGTTCTTCTCTGATAGTGACTCTCCTTTCAGATCTTTGACGTGCTCGTTTAGCCAACAGATTAGCTTCCACACTAATAGCAATTTTATGCATGTCTTCAAGGGTGGCGGCATCTCTTTCTCTTAATTGATAAGACATGTCAGCGTCGAATCCATCAGGAAATTTAATTAATGCCAAACCCGGGGGAGGTTTAATTTCAGTTGGGATTGCATTATACAAATTGTTGAAGCGGGTACAGTAATCTTGGACAGTTTCACCTTGATTTCTTTTTATGTTCTCGTACTCTGACAGTATTTGGAGGAGATTTTTCTTTACCCCCCACCGGTCAAGAAAACTTCTTTGGAACGCGACAAGGTCAGGGATCGATGCGGCGGGTAAGGCTTTGAACCATTTTTTGACCTCCCCTGTCAGACTCTGGGCGAACAGTCTCATTTGAACGTTGACTTCGTCAACTTCTTGCAAATCCAAGTAGTCGTTCATTTTATCCACATGTTGATGTGCGTTTAACGGCCCAGTTGCATCAAACTGTGGAAGTCTAGTCTGGTAGTCTTGGGGCATGGCATACAGTGGTGCGACTAGCACCAAAGGAGCGTAACGAGCTGCCATAATGGGTGGAGGAGGTGGTAAGACGGCCTGGGAGGCAGGGGAGGTAGTGACTGAAGACGAGGGTGATGAAGGACTGTGTGGTGTAGAGGTATTGATCCGTAGCTTAGTAGTAGGAGACAAGACTTCGGGGGTTCGATGTTGCAACACAGATGGGTCATAAATGAGCTTAGACGCAAAGGTTTCAGACCATGTTCTACCAAGGTTTCGTGGCGCGATGAGATCAAGATCAAGATTTTGAAAGACACTTAGTTTTCCAGAAAAAGAAGGAGACCTGTGGAGAGGAGAATGACTCATTGAATAGGTGGCTAAGTTCTTTCGTTTCAACAACTGCTTGGGATTGTCTACTACTGCTGAGGGTTTTGGATCTGGATCAGATCGATTTTGGACCTTCTTAGGAGCCAGAACTCTTTTTGGGTTTTTATATATATATATTTTTATTTTATTTTATGTTGAAAACAAACTAAGGAAGATTCCTACGTTGACGTCGCCTAGCTTCCATTTTTTCCTGAGCAACTATGTTACGTTCAATGGCCGCCCATGAACGTTCGAGCTCTTCCCGGTTATTGGACATTAGGAGGATTAAATCAAACAAGTTTGATGCAATGTGTGTTTGATTCGCTAGTCCAGGCTCGATATTAGGTTGTACTGCAGCAGGGACAGTCATAGAGGGACAAAGGCGCCAGAAAAGATACTGGAATTAATATATACAGATTCAGTCAACCTCCAAATATCAGTTTCTTCTCAAAATCAAACTTTCTTTAGGGGAAAGAAGTTGCGAGATTGTCAGTTTTAGTTCATTCCCCAGTGGAGTAACCTTAACCAACCACTTTTAAAGATGGGATCTAACCCTTCCAACTTCAAAGAGGGATCTCTCTATAATATTTAGCTTTGTTTGAATGATATTAGGCTAGGTAAAGGCACGAGTTTTGTTTCGTTGTAAAAGGGTTTTTCAAGTTGGTTGAGACAAATTACACATCCATGGGCTATGGGGTCTGTACTTAATAAAATCCGAGGTGCAACCAGAAACGCTGAAGAGGTCTTTCACAAGGCGAGATAACAAGCTCACTGGATCTTTAATAATTTAAGTGATAAACAGAGGAAGAGATCAGGAAAATAACTCCAATTAACAAGCACTTAAGAATCTCTTAACTGAAGATATTTAGAAGATGAACATTAAAATCTATAGAATCGGAAACATGGTATCAGGGATAAATCCTGCAACATAACGCTATTCGTATAGATTAGTTATAGAAAAACAAGATGATCACTAAGAAAGAAAACATTTAACTAAGAAAATCACATCACCAGTGAAACATGCGCAAGAATCCTGTGAAATGCCTCTTCTTTATTAATGGTGGATCTCGTCAAAAATGTTACAGCTCGATAACAATCGGGTGTGCAAAACGAAAACCCCCAATACTTTGGAAAATGAAGTATTTATAAGACAAAATACATACGATCCTGTCATAACTAACTAGGTCGTGTTCATGCTATTTTTAGAAAAAACTAACTTGACTAAGCAAAACCGTTTTGATGATTCATCACAACTGTATACTGAAATTCAGGGGTAGGCCGTTGGTGAGGTTCCTTCGCCACCTCTGCTGACAGGACAACTGACTGGAAGTGACAGCACATCTACTAATCTAGTATATCACACAGTTCTTCCCATCTCATATGACCTGGCACTGTGATTTTAAGCAATATCTGGTACACTTCGTCCATGTCCGTGTATTTAGCAAATGTAGGCTTGATGATGAAAATGTGCTTAATTTCATGCTGGATGCTGATGTCCAGCTGCAAGGCCTCCATAAAGGCTCTTCCTGTGATGTTTGATTGTATTCCTGCGAATTTAGCACTGTGCTTGGACACTTCGATCAGCCTTTTCTTATAATCGGGAAGCGTCATCAATCTGTTGTTTATGACCTTCATGCCAGGCAGGCCTTTCTTTTGCAGAGCATCTATCTTATGGAAGAACTTCTGCGCTCCTTGATCCATGACTTGGATCTTCTCTTCTAGCTGCAGCATGAGACCTCTTTTGATCAGGACTCTTTTCACTTCTAATATGGTTTCGGTCCTGTCTTCAATTTTCATCTCCTCGAGTTCTTCCCGAGTCTTAGAATTTAGGAACCTTATGATTTCATTGGCCTGGGCTGGCATGTCGCCTAGTTCAGTTCTGATTTTCTCCACGGCCTGTTTTCTCCTCTCGAGCAACTCATTCTGTTCGAACATGATCTGAACCATGGGCCAGATTTCATTAATGGACTTAGAGATATCTGTCCATACAAGTTCTTTAAATTCGGCCAAGGTCTTTCCGGCCAATGTCTATTTCTATAGTTGTTGCAGCTCCTTCCTTATCTGCTCGTTCACCTTCTTTTCCCTTGACAGACTTGTCTGAAAGGAAGTCTTCAGCTCCTGGAGATTTTCCAATTCTTTCTTGAGCCTACTGATTTCTGATTCCTGCAGGTTCATTGTTTCCATAGACTTGGCCAGGTCAGTAGCTCCTTCTGGAAGGGGAACTGTTGTTGCGGATGGAACGAGTGTTGCCGTTGTGGTTGCAATTGGAACAACGCTCAGTGGAATGCCTTCCATTGGCTTTGCCTTCTCTCTTTCCTTGAGCAGTCTCTCCATTTCTGCCTCCATCTCCTTTAACCGCGCACTCTGTTCCAGGAGTAATTTCAACATTTCATCCTTTTCACCTTCCCTTTTAGCTATTTCCTTTATCTGCGGGTCCTCTGTTGGAGGGAGCTTCAACTGTTTTCTCAAAGCGGCTATGTCAGCATTTTTCTTTTTGATCATCTCCTCAGTAGCCTTGATGTTTTCAGGATCGTATCCTATCTTGAGGACCAGCTCCTCCAGTGTTTTTATCCTGTTATCTTTCACGAAGGAAGACATTTTTTCCAGCTTCAGTTGGGTCTGGGCATTGCTCAAAGCTATCCAAAACTTTGACGCAGAAGTTGCAACGCGAGCTAAAGTGTGGGAGATCATCTCCCCCGTTTGTTTATGCAGATCCATCTGATCTGCCGGATGTACATCTTTGGCTTGAAACTCAAATGTTGATCTCTTGTAGTCGGATATCACCTTTGGATCAGACACTTGTGCATGGAGGAACGCCAGATGCATCCTACCCTTCTCTGTATCAAACACTGAGAGAAGTCTATGCTGGGTTGTGGATGACTGCTTCTGGAACTGTGCATAAGTGCTATTGGTGAGCGACTGGTTCCTCTTTCTGATCGTGTCATATTTTTCAAAAATGCCTAGCTTGGGCCCAGTGCTACTTGGTGGAGTATCCAATGGAGAATCTGAGGATTTATTTCTTTTATCCCCTCCTTATGCTGATTGGAGCCGAAAGGGAAACTGAGCTACTTCATCCCAGTGGTGGTCACTGTGGTGAGAGGGGTCTCTTGCTCCACTTTCGCGCCTGTCGTTGAAGCTGTCCTCAGCTTTTTGGAGTGCGATTCAAATACCTCCGGAGACACCTCTGTTACCGGAGAGGATGATTCCTGTCGGGGCCTCTTTTCCTTGGCATTCTGCGGTGTGGCCGCGGGTGGTGCACTTGTTGAGGGTACCTTCTCTTCCATCCTGACAGTTGGTTCCACGTCCTCCAACGTGTCGGGCTCCCATTCTACTTGATTAGCAAATTTTTCGATTAGTCAAACTGTAGACATAATCAAATTTTGATGGAAACATGTGTAGTCCTCGGATATTCCTTTCCAACGGGCAATCGTGCGCCTAAAATGGATATCGTATGCAAACGTTACGACCCTGAGAAGTTGATGTACTAGCTTACCCCAATGGGGCCCACATGAATTTTGGCGCTTCATCTCCTAGGGTTAGGTTTTTGGATGTATAGGGTTTTTGCATTCATGTTTATTGTAAAAATGCCTTCAGAGCCTCATTGTAGTGATCTTCTTCCAAATGAGCGTAGTCATCACATCTCTTATTAGAGATAAGTGATGCCAACCCCCCTTCTCCTTGGGCTGCACAACCTCTTGGTCAAGGATCTTCAATTCTTGGATCTGAAATAGCTCTCTGAAACCTTAATGGTCTCGCTTGTAAATAACCAGAAGTCTCTTCAGTCTTTTGGTGCAAGTTCTTTGACACTCGCGATCTCTCCCTTTGTAATATCGGGCGATTAGTGTTTAGGCACTAGCTCCTCCTCCGTTATCTCCTTCCCGCATATGACCTTGGGTTATGTCCACACACAATTGCAGGCACAGTCAAAAGTGGTTTGGGATCAATCCACTTTTCTCCCCGCAATTCACCACCAAACGCCATGCGTCCAATTTGCAATACCACGGTTTCTATTGTGGCCCACTCTCAAGTTTTTAAATTCCAATAACTTTCCATCCCCACAATCCTTCGTAATCGTTGATCTCAGAATCTCGACGGTGCTTCTGAACAGATGGCTCAGATCCATCCTTTCCAAATCCATGGATTAAATTTAACCCTTCTAAATCAATGACTGTGATTTATTTCGTGGTTCGGACTTTGAGAGGTTCGACTTTCAACCTTTGCTTTCCTCCAAAATGCATGGATTCTTGCCATGTGTCCTCTTGAATTGGATGACTATAATTTACTTCGGACTATCCAACGGTCGACGTTTAGTTCATCCCTTCAGCTCTCTGGGCTTCGAAAGTTTCAAGTCTCAATCAGAATCTGAAAATATCAAAGTGATTTCTCCGTAGTTCATAATCTATCGGTACGTATCCTTCTATATTAGACAGTTCAGATATCCTTCGAGTCTTCAGGTTTCAACAATCTCAATTCTCAATTGAAACCCATTTTCAATTTACCTAGAGCTCCCAATCTATTGACATGTGTTCCCTTTAAATCAACAACCCTTGTCTCCTTTGGAACTTCGATGATCTCTCCTCCTATGTATACATAGAGTTTAAAGTTCATGCACTTTTCCTAAATCCAATTGTCTGAAATAATTCGGCTCCTCTTGCATAGATATTCATCCTTCACCTTGCCCAACCTTCACAAATTCTTCTTCTAAAATATTTCTTCAACACTTAGTCGATTTCTAGTCTTGTGCAATCCTTGCAACCGACCTCTTCACTTTCTTGCGAGAAAAACCTGAGTTATTTCTCCAAGTCAAAGACTTCTCCTACACACTCCTTGCACTTAATATGCACACTCTGCATACAAAAGTTCCATGTTATCTCTTCTCAACTTCGAGTCGAACAAGACTCTCTCGCACACACTCCTTGTGTTCAATATGTACTCCTTACATAACTTACAGAAGAGAAACACTTGAAACTTATTCAATTATTCATTCACCATGAACTTCATACATTCACAAAAGTCATAACAATAGTAAAACTACAAAATAGTATCAACACTGTACAATTGGATGAATTTTCCTCTGTTCTATTCATTTAAAAAAAACATGATTACAGCTGCTATCTTCTTACAAACACAAAAATGAAAATAGTTGTCTAAAATACCGAGAGCACTCTCCGCTCTTCTTCCTTCTATCTAAGTTCTATCACCTTCTACTCTAGTGGTTACATACTCAACTTAATTAAATGCAACCTAATGACCAATCAGGGAAAATATCCTACACCTATAATATTTTACAGTCGTGTAAGGATTTACAATTGCTCCGTCATTTCTAACGGTGGCTCGACTTTACATACAACTAATTCAAGTAACGAGAAATTCAATAAATCTCCACACCGCTACCAAGCTAGTTAAGAGTTGGCTTGGTTCTTTCAATGCATGAAGTGTCGAGTTTTCCTCCACCTCCGCTTTTCTTGATTTGATAGTGATGCTCCTAAATAATACTCCTTTGGCCAAAATATTCATGGAATCCCGTCCATAAGCTCTTGCATTGTTTTTCCAAGCTTCAAAATATTAGGTTCAATTACCCAACTTGAATCTTCCACTGGGTGATCCTTCCACTTCACTAAATATTAAGGGTGCATTTTTCTTCTGGTCTTCCTTCCAACTCTCTGTTCCAAAATTTTCTCCATCTGAGTTTTTTCTACTATGGGCATCTATTCTTCCCATTGAATCTCTTCCTAATCATCTAATTCTCCTGTGTCATATATGTTATAAGGATACAGGTCTGCAACATTGACTATCAATGATATCCCAACATTGTCTGGCAACTTGATCTCATAAGCATTTGCTGCAAATTTTCTAAGGATCTTGCATGGTCCTATCTTCTTCATCTTCAACTTATTATATGTTCCTCCTAGAAACCTTTCCTTTCTCAGATGAGCTAAAAATTCATCTCCCACTTCAAATTGAACTTCCCTTCTTTTCTGATCAACTCTATCCTTATACTTTCAATTACTATCTTGTATCTGCCTCCTAACTTGATCATGAAGTCTTTTCATTTCTATAGCAAAATCTTCTACTCCAATTCTCTTGAATTCATCTTGTTTCAACTCTCTCAATTCTACAACCCCTCTTGGTTGTCTTCCATATACTATCTCAAATGGAAATTTTTCGGTGCTCCTGTTAACTGATTTGTTAAATGCAAATTCTACATGTGCCAGAATCTGATCCCACTGATGACCTTGTTCAGAGACTAAACTCCTTAATAAATTTCCCAGACTGTTGTTCACCACTTCAGTCAGTCTATCTGTCTTAGGGTGATATGCTGAACTAAAATACAAATTAGTTCCCAGCCTCTTCCATAGAGTCCTCCAAACGTGTTCTAAAAACTTAGTGTCCTTGTCTGAGACTATACTTCTAGGCAATCCATGTATTCTCACAACTTCTCTGGAAAAAAATTTGGCTATGTGTGTAGCATCATTTGTTTTCTGGCATGGTATGGAATGTGCCATCTTAGAGAATCTATAGACCACCACGAATATGGAATCACTCCCCTTCTGGGTTGTAGGTAATCCCAATACAAAATCCATACTAATTGCATCCCAAGGCCTTTCTGGAATAGGCAATGGATGATACAAACCATAATTTTGTCTCTTCCCTTTTTCATTTTGACAAATCTTACATCGGTATGAAAATTTATTCACATCCGCCCTCATACCTGACCATTAATACAAACTACTCAACTGTGCAAATGTTTTGTCATGACCAAAATGTCCGGCTAGACCTCCACTATGTTTTTCTTTCAATAAATTATCTCTCATTGAACATCTTGGTATGCACAATTGGCTTCCTTTGAACAACAATCCATCCTGGATTAAATATTCTTCCCATAAATTGATATCCCTTAACAAAGGATTTCCATATGCTTCATAAGCCTCCTTAAAATTTGGATCTTCCTGATACATTTCCTTAAGGTGCTCAAGCCCTAATGTCTTCACTTGAAATTCCTCTATAACCAAACTCCTCCTGCTCAAAGCATCTACAACTTTATTAACACTTCCATAAATATGTTTAATGACAAAAGTAAAATTCTACATGAATTCTACCCACTTAGCATGCCTCTAATTCAACTTCTCTTGCCTAGTAATAAATTGCAAAGCTTGATTATCATTACACAAGACAAACTCTTTTGGAATTAAATAATGTATCCATTTCTTCAAAGCTTGAATCACTGCATAAAACACCTTTTCATACGTAGAATATTTCTCCTTAGCGTTATTCAACTTTTCACTAAAATAAGCAAATTGCTTATTATCTTGACTCAAAACTACTTTAATGGCTATTCCACTTGCATCACACCTCACCTGAAATGTTTTTCAAAAATCTGGTAAAACCATAATTGGTTGTTCTGTTATCTTATTTTTCAACACTCTAAAGATTTTCTAAGCCTCCTATGTCCAATTAAAATACTTATGTTTCTTTTTCACAGTATCCATTATGGGTGCACATATAACACTAAAATTTCTGATAAACTTTCTATAAAAACTTGCTAACCCATGGAAACTTCTCACCTCAACTATGCTCCTTGGTGATGACCATTCTTTGATTTCTCTCACCTTCTTTGGATCCATCTTCAATTCATTTGAATAAATTACAAAAACCAAATATATGAGTTATGTCTTCAGAAAAGAACTTTTCTTCAAGTTTATTAACAACTTTTCTTGTTGCAATCTCCTCATCACCAATGTCAAGTGATTTAAATGTTCTTCCTCTGTTTTGCTGAAAAATAATATATCATCCAGATATAAAATGACAAATTTACCTATGAAGTCTTTCAATACCTCATTCATCAACCTCAGAAATGTACTTGGATCATTTGTCAATCCAAATGGCATGACTATCCATTCAAACAAACCTTCATTTGTCTTGAATGTTTCCTTCCATTCATCTCCCTCTCTCATTCTTATCTGATGATATCCACTCTTCAAGTCTATTTTTGAAAAATAGCTTGCTCCACTCAAACAATCCATCAAATCATCCATCCTGGGTAAAGGGAACCTATACCCGATGGTAATCTTATTAATGGCTCTGGAATCTATACACATTCTCCATCCTCCATCATTCTTTGGACTTAATAGAGTTGGCACTACACATGGGCTTAGAATTTCCTTGACTAAACCTTTATCCAACAACTCCTGAAATTGATTCTCAACCTCTTAATTCTATTGAGGTGTCAACCTATACACTGTTTTGTTTGGTAAACTGGCTCCTGGAATCAAGTCGATATGGTGGCTAATACTCCTAATGGGTGGTAATGAGTGAGGCAATGCATCCACTACTATGTCAACAAAATTCTCTAACAATTCATGGATTTCTTCAAGTAAGTCATTCATGGAAGTATTGGTAAGGATAAATCTTGGCTTCTTCACTACAACAAATTTCATTTCTTGATCTTTCTTGATTTCCTTCAAGAGTTCCTTCCCACTCATGAGAAGTATTTTTGTGATGGCTTCCTCCTTTTCTTTCTTCTCTTCTATTGGAAGTAACATGTGGGTTCTACCATTCTTTTCCATAGTATAAGTATTCTTCCTCCCATCATGAATGACATTCCTATCAAACTGCCATGGCCTCCCTAACAAAATATGACAAACATCCATGGGAATTACATCACACAAAATCTCATCTTTATAAACTCCTATTTTGAATTCAACCTTACATTGTTGACTTACCATTACTTGATGTCGTTTCTACAACCATGATACTTTATATGGGTTTGGGTGTGCAGTTGTCTCCAGCTCTAGCTTCTCCACCATTTCTGTAGATACTAAATTATCAGTACTCCCACTGTCTATAATCATCTTGCAAACTTTGTCCTTTGTTTTACAAGCAGTCTTGAACAATCTCGTTCGCTGAACTGAGCTTTCTATTGATTTCTATGATTTTAGAAGAAATCTCCTCATCATAAGGTTTTTTCCTCCTTTTGCTGCCTATGCTTCCACATTCTTCTAGGCCTCAGAAATATGTCCTTCTCCTCCTCCTTTCTTCCTCTCAGGGAATTCCCAAGACATGTGTTCTGTCTTTCCACATGCATAAAATTTAACTCCATGTCCTCTACCTCTTCCCCGAGGAAAATCATTTCTCACACCAAACGGTCTTCTTTGGGAACTTACTCCCCTTTCAAAGTGACCATATGATTTCTCATTCTCATCCTTATTTTTTGATGCCTTATAATAGACAATCCCATTACCTCTATTTAAGCCTCTGCTTCTGTTTCGCTGACTTTGGTTCCTGGACAACTTTTCTTATACCTTCAATGCAATATGATAAGAATCTTTCACTGTCCTTATGGTCATCATGCTAATCTCATCCTAGATTTCATACCTTAATCCATTTATATACCTGACAACTTTTCATCATCCTTCTCTCTTTCTCCAGTCCTAATATTCATCCTATAGAATTCTTATGTATACTCTTTCACTTTCATACCCCTCTATCTTAGGTTCTGCAACTTTCTGAACAGATTTATCTGGTAATCCTTAGGTATGAATTTATCCTTCATTTTGGCTACCATACTATCCCAATTCTTTATCTTTTGTTTTCCTTTTTTACTTCTCTCTACCTACAGTTCATCCCACCACATTGCTGCGTGTCCCTTTAATATGGTGACAACATGTCTCACCTTCCTTCCTTCATTGACATCTTCATAGTTGAAATACTTATCCATGGACCTTATCCATTCCAATATCTCTTCGACATCCAAGTTACCTTCATACATTGGGACGTCTATATTTTCTTTGGCTCCCAACTTCATAACATCTTTCAAGAAGCATTCATCGCTTCATATTTCCATGTAGCTTCTTCAACTTCTATTTCTTCACTCTTTGCATCACTAATGTCTCTAGTGACATATTTTCTCCTTTTCATTGCTTCTATCATTTCCAACCTTGCACGAAGTTCTCTCACTTCAATTCCTACAACACGGTTTACTATAGGTGGATCTACGCGTATCCTTGGTGGAATTATTTCAACTGCTCCTAACACACATAATACAACTTCAAGTTTTTGTTCAGGCTTTGATACCACTTTATGCCAACCCCCCTTCTCCTTGGGTTGCGCAACCTCTCGGTCAAGGATATTCAATTATCGGAGCTGAATTAGCTCTCTGAAACCTTAATGGTTTCTCTTTAAAATAACCATAGGTCTCTTCAGTCTTTCATTGAAAGTTCTATGACACTCACAATCTCTCCCTTCGTAATACCAGGCAATTAGTGTTCAGATGCTAGCTCCTCTTCTATTAGCTACTTCCCACGTATTCCCTCGGGTTATTTCCACACACAATTGCGGGCGCAGTCAAAAGTGGTTTGGGATCAATCCACTTTTCTCCCCGCAATTCACCACCAAATGCCATGCATCCAATTTGCAATACCACGGTTTCTGTTGCGGCCCACTCTCATTTTTTTAAATTTCGAGCACTTTCCATCCCCGCAATCCTTTGTAACCATCGATCTCACAATCTCGACAGTGCTTCTGAAAGACTGGCTTAGATCTATCCTTTCCAAATCTACGGATCATATTTAACCCTTCTAAATCAACGGTCGTGATTTATTTCGTGGTTCAAACTTCGAGAGTATCAACTTTCAACCTTTGCTTTACTAAAAAATGCATGGATTCTTGTTGCATGTCCTCTTAAATCAAACAACTATAATTTACTTAAGACTATCCAACGGTCGACGTTTATTTCGAGCCTCTGCCTCTCTGGGCTTTGAGAGTTTCAAGTCTCAATCTAAAAATCTCGAAGTGATTTCTCCCGAGTTCATAATCTATCGGCATGTGTCCTTCTGGATTAGATGGTTCAGATCTACTTTGGGTCTTCGGGTTTCGAAAATCTCAATTCTCAATTGAAACCCAATTGCAATTTACCCGAAGCTCCCAATCTGTTGACATGTGTTCTCCTTAAATCAATGGCTCTTGTCTCCTTTAGAACTTCGACGATCTCTCCTCCTATGTATACACAAAGTTTAAAGTTCGTGCACTTTTCCTAAATCCAACAGTCTGAAATAATTCGAATCCTCTTGGATAGATTTTCACCCTTCACCTTGCCCAACCTTTACAAATTCTTCTTTTGAAATATTTCTTCAACACTTAGTCAATTTCTTCTCCTGTGCTCTCCTTGCAACCGATCTCCGCACTTTCTTGCGAGAAAAACCCAAGTTATTTCTGCAAGTCAAAGACTTTGCCTATGCACTCCTTCCTCTTAATATGCACACTCTGTATACAAAAGTTCCATGGTATCTCTTCTGATCTTGGAGTCGAACAATACTATCTCGCACACACTCCTTGCGTTCAATATGAACTCCATGCATAACTTACAGAAGAGAAACACTTGAAACTTATTCGGTTATTCATTCAACATGAACTTCATACATTCAAAAAATTCATAACAACAGTAAAACCGTAAAACAATATCAACACTGTACAATTGGATGAATTTTCCTCTGTTCTATTTATTTAGAAAAAAACATGATTATAGCTGCTATCTTCTTACAGACAAAAAAATGAAAATACTTGTCTAAAAGACCAAGAGCACTCTCCACTCTTCTTCCTTCTATCTAAGTTCTATCACCTTCTACTCTAGTGGTTACCTACTCAACTTAATTAAATGAAACCTAATGACTAATCAGGGAAAATATCATACACCTATAATATTTTACATTTCTGTAAGTATTTATAATTGCTCTGTCATTTCAAATGGTGGCCCAACTTTACATACAACTAATTTAATTAACGATAAATTCAAAAAATCTCCACACTGCTACCAAGATGGTTAAGAGTCGGTTTGGTTATTTCAATGCATGAAGTGTCAAGTTCGCTTCCACCTCTTATTTTCTTGATTTGATAGTGATGCTCCTGCATCAATAAGCCTCCACCATTCCAACAAGCTTGTTTTCCACTACATTTTACAGTTTCAGCTTATTTCTTTATTGAATAGAAATCAATTTTATTGTATCTTTGCTATTTTGTGTTAACCATATTTTAATAATCTGTATTTATTTCATTATTCTCATAAAATCCATATCAATGGGATCAAAGCGGTATGCTCCTTGTCATTCTTAATGCACATCCCCAAGGAGGTTAGGGTACAAAGAATCGAGTCACGAGCTTGTGTCTCTTGAGGACAAAATTTCTCGCACACCCAAGTGACCTCTCATGGAAAGAGAAAAGAAAGACGACATGACATGAGATCCTTTCAAAATGTTTCTTGAGGAATCCCTCACACAACAAAGGAACGAGATGATGGATAGTTTCACGCAAGTCCTTCGTCAACTACCAACAGGCGATGCATCTTCCTTGAGTGGAGGTGTTTCCCCCTTCAAGGTACAAATCAACTTTGATATTCCTAGATTTGAAGGCCAGATAGACGCATATGTTGTAGACAAGTGGTTGAATCTACTGGAAGGGTATTTTTCTATCCATAACTTTTCGAATAGAGAAAAAATTACTTTTTCGCTCCTCAAAGTCGTTCCCCATGTCAGATATTGGTGGGAAACTTTCTGTGAGCAAAAGGAAACAAATGATCCCTCATTATTTACAGTCATGGTCACTTGGGAATCCTTTAGGGATGTTATTAAGGAACAATACTACCCTGTTAGAAGTTATGATGACCTGTATACAAAATGGACCAAACTGTGGCAAGAAAGAGACCAAGTAGTGCCCAAGTTCACAAATATCTTCCATACCTTGCATACCAAGTTGGGTATCAAATATTCTGAGAGACATCGGGTGCTCAAGTATTGTGGTGCTTTGTATCGATACATCCATAACGAAATGGAATTTATGGACATATTATTCCTGGGTGAAACCTATCGATATGTCGTCAAAATCGAGCAGAAGCTCAAACAAAAGACGTGAAAATATGGGCCTGGGAACTCTGCGCAACAAAAGAAAGGAAAGGGAGGCCCCAACCCGCAAAACAAAGGATAGATAAAACATGGACAACATCAAGACAGCYAGTCCAAGCCACAAGAAAAGAAGGACACCGRAAAGACACAGAAAGATATAGGGAAGCAATGCGACTTCCATAAGAGCCCCTGGCATAAAACTATTGATTGTCGCTCAARGTAGTYGTTGGTGGCTGAAGTGAAAGCCTCTGAATCAGATGTGGGTTACGACTCTRAGTCARAACTAGAAAGGGGGAGATAGATCATTGACACRGATTCTAGTGCCATCRTTGCTACCACCAAGMTCCAATATGGTGAACCAGGCAAGCCAGAGGAAGGCAAGCGCCTTTTCCATTCACACATGTGGGTGAAAGGAATCCTGGTGCACTTCATCGTCGATAGAGGTATCCAGAAGAACCTCATCTTAGMAAAGTTCATCAAGCRGCTAGTCCTGCCAACAACACCGCACCCACAACCCTACATCATTGGATGGMTCTRCCAAGGAAGCGATCTCCACATTATCCAACAGTGTGGACTATCGTACGACATCAAACCATTCAAAGACAAGGTATTGTATGATGTTTCTCCTCTCAAAGTTTGTAATGTTCTTTTGGGCCAACCTTATTTATGGAAATGTCATGTTGTATATGAGTCTAAGCCTCGAAGTGTTATTATTACTTTGAACATGAAATTGTACAGGATACTCGAGGCAGCCCCACCTAGTGTTATTTCTTTGATCTATACCAAACAATGTAGGAAGGTCATAACTCAGACTGGGAAGTTTGAATTCTTTGTGATTCACTCCTAGAGTGAGCGAAAGATCACAGCCACATCTAGGGCCTCCACGACTGATCTTCCCACACATCAGAAGCAAGTGGATAAGGTCATGGAAGAATACTTAGATATCTTCTCCTCACCTACCATGGTACCTTTGCACTGTCAGGTCAAGAATCCCATCGATCTAATCCTTGGCGCACTGCTACCCAATGGGCCATTTTACCGTCGCTCTCTATTTGAAAATGAGGAGATCAAGAGGCATATCTAAGAACTGCTTCACAAGGGGCACATCCATCCCATATCATTGCCTTGTGGGAGCCCAATCATGTTAGTGCATAAGAAATATGGGACTTGGTGACTTTGCATTGATTACCGAGCCCTGAATAAAATCACAGTCCTGAATCGATACTCGATTCCACGAATTGACGACCCCCTTGATAATCTCATGGGGGCCAAATAATTCAGTAAGATTTATTTGAATTCTAGCTAACACCAGGTCCCAATAGAACAAACAGATGTATGGAAGACCTCCTTCAAGTCAAAAGAAGGTCTTTTCGAATGGTTGGTCATTCCCTTTGGTTTGAAAAATGATCCAATAAATTTTATGAGGATGATGGATGATATCCTGTGACCTTTCACCAATAATTTTGTAGTGGTGCATTTGGATGAAATCCTTGTTGGCCCTTAACCAAGTTTTGAGGAACACTTGGTCATATTTGACTATTTTTGGACTTCGACATCTTGTCAAATATGGAGCGTCGGGCAAAGCAGAGATCATGGGATCTCGGTCCACTTTTGGGCCCCTTTTAGGGTTTTGGGTTAATGTAATGGGAAAGGGATGTCATCCCGTGGGTTTACCCATGTTTAGGCCCACTTTTGTAATGTATAAATAGAAGGGTAGGCAATATAAGAAGTAGTAGATGTGATTTCCTAGTGCAACTAGTAGTGCATCTATGTGATGTTGAATAAGTGATCCGTGCAAACTGTGTAAGGCTTGCAAAGATAAGTGCAAGTACTGTGAGGTTGTTGTGGAAAGCTAAGTGTTGTAACGCAAGGAAGAAGGATCTAGTGAGCTGCGCAGATCTTTTGTCTTATGAAAAGAAGGGTTTGGA
The DNA here is from genome assembly GCA_009831015.1 of Picea engelmannii. NCBI lineage: Eukaryota > Viridiplantae > Streptophyta > Pinopsida > Pinales > Pinaceae > Picea > Picea engelmannii. The sequence goes on along the minus strand of ML778782.1, from coordinate 162,161 downwards.
GGCTTTGTGCTTATAATAGATTGAAGACGATAATAAAGAATAAGATCTTGTGGACGTAGCCCTAGGGTGGGGGATGAACCACGTAAATCTGTGTGTTATTCTTTATGATTTGATTCAATGTGTTTATATTTTCTTATGCTATGTGCTTTGATATATCTATTTATGCTCTGTGATTCTTAGATATATATGATTGTTAGATCAAATGTGTATGAGGATGCTTAGTGTTGATCTACTGGATCTGATCTAGGTTACTATGGTTAAGTGATGAGATATTGTAGATCTGAGTGCACACCATGATTCTTTGTGCTATCTGCGAAGTATAATAAGGGTTGAATATTTACGAATGATCGATGCTAGGTTCTCTGTAGACAATATAATCATAGATGTGTGTCCCATCTAAGGTTGCAGACACCTGAGTCTCACAACCACCCCTGCCTCTACCTCGGGTTAGACTTCATATGCTTTGCAGGTGTTGTTGAAAGGGTCGATAGTTAGGGATTTGTTGGTGTGCTCTTGAGCGTTGAACCCTAGGTCTTCCCCTGTGCCAAAAAATGGTTCTGTTGCTAGGACTGAAACCGTGATTGTTGGGAACTAAGGAATAAGAATCTTGGTGCAAAGATTTGTCCTGAAACTTGGAAGCTCTGTGTGTGGACCTATGCCCTAGTGTGCAGTATTGTACTTGATCTAAAAAGAGAAGGCCAAATCTGAAGAAAAAAAGTGAGATCTGAATGTTTCTGAAGAAAAGAGGTAAGATCTGTAAGATCAGTGCTCTGTAGAAGTAAGATAAGTGAAAATTTTTGTTTCTAGAGCATGGATCTAGGTATGTTTGATAGACTCTGTCCTAGCTTGAAAACTAGGGCATTAATAAATGAAATAAATTTTGATGTGAATAGATCTGATAGATATGTTATACCTATGCATAGAAAGAATGTTTGGACTAACAAATGGATGCAATATCCTAGAAAGAATTTTTTGTACGCTAGCTACCATGATCCTGGTGTGCAGTACAGAAGAATTTGTGAATCATTTAAGAGAAAGAAAGGATTAAACCTATGTTACAGTTGCAGAAGACTGGGACATCTTGCTAAGGAATTCCCTGGTAGGAGATCTAGTTGCCTATGTTGCAAAGCCTTGGACCATGAAGTATTGGATTTCCCTAGAATGATTGCTAAGATTGAAGGCATGAATCTGAATGAAGAAAAACCTAAGGCATATCCAAAAATAGTAGAACCCTAGAGAGAATCTGAGACAATATTGCTATAGATGAAAAACACCTTGACTAACCACCGACATGTTAGGCTATCAGAGATCTTTAAAGAAAAATAATGCATCGAAGAAATAATAGGTGACTTCGACATTGACTATGTTTTAGATGAAGAATCTCAAGTGAATATCATGCCAGTAAGAACTTGGGAAGCTATAAGAAGGCCTGCCATGATCCCTTCATTAGGAGGAATAGGGATATTCAGAGGAAAACTAGTGAGCCTATGTGGAAGGCTCACTCAGATATCTGTGAATGTCAATGGAACTTTGACAGAGGAAGATTTTGAGATTATCAAATTTATTGAGGACAATGCCCCGTTCACCATGTTACTTGGAAAACCTTGGATTGAGAAAGATCAAGCTAGAAAGAAGGAGGAAGAAAAGGTATTACAACAACAAAGATAAGAGCTAAAATATTGCATGACCAGAAGGATCGTGCAGTTGATTGAGGAACATAAGAATAAATCAAAGCTATTTGACACTAGAATCCCAGATGTCAAAGAATTAGGGGACTCACAGAATATTGGAGTATCTTTACCAGATATAGATGAAGTAGTTCTTTTGAGTCTTGGGAAAAAACCTTAGCAGTGCGAAGTGACTATGCCCAAGGAAAATAAGAATCAGAATGAGAAAAGAACTATCGAGACAAATCTCACGAGGAAGAAGGCTAGAAAGCTAAGTAAAAAGAGAGCTCAGATCGACAGGATACAAAGGGTTCTAGAGGGAACCTCTCCAAAAGAAACTTTGAAAAATTAGAGCTTCGTCGGGATATCAGAACAACGACATGGGTCACTTCGCCATGGAAAAGCAATATAGCCATTGGAGGCCGATATATCCATTCGACTACCGCTCCGAACGGATCGAAAAGCATTAATGGCTCATCACTAGACCGTTAGACCATGCCATAATGGACAGAACTAGAGTTAAGGAAGCCCCATATCCATTGCAAATGATCCATTATAGAGTGACTTACTTAATCCATCGGGCCATGCATGGAAGACACTTTTGCTAATTGTGAATTTGAGTCCGCAGACTACCTGAATTTTGAACAATGATTACTCCACCCTTACTCTCTACATTACTACAATACCTACGTTACTTTGAGAACCCGAGCTATTGATCCTGAGTGTATATGTCCGACAAATTTAACACAACTGAAGAATCTGTAAGAGAGGTACTCACTAGCCTCAGAGCCAAAAGAGTCATGTCGGAGCGAGGATTGTCTACAGGTTTACAGGCATCATCGATGCGAGGAATGCAAGCCTCCCCACTGACTGCTCGAGCAGGAACATCCTGACCCGACACAGAAAGAAGAACCAAACATAAAGATGATATGGAAACCACAAAGTTGGTTCCATCCATCCTACCTACTTACATACCACCTCTGAGCAGTGTGATCAATAGAGATAGTGTGCCTAGAGACTTTGAGTACACTCTAGTCACTGCGTATCTTCCGAAAAGAGTATGTGCAGTCCGCATAGATCAAGAAAAGATCATAGCATTGAAGTTTAGTGACTTCAACCTGGGGGATTGTAAATTTTACAACATACTTGCCTCATACAAGTACCTAACCCGAACAAAGGGAAAGAATTCGAAGATCGTCCCTCAACAATGGATGATGAGCCTCACATAGTCCACTTTGCTTAATGTTATGAATATACCGCACTTCGACAGACACCAGGAGGTGAATGCTTGTGTGAAGCTGCTACTGGAGAGTTACCATGGAGGATACTTATAGTTAAACTATCACATAACAGTTGATCCAAGGTTGATCAATCGGATCATCGGGCTTAACATGCAGGGCCCTGATCCCCATGATTACTATCCTGGGAAGACTGCAGATCGCGCTCATTCTTAGAAGATCAAAGAAGCTTATGGCGATGTTGAGAAAGGCGCGTGATGTTACAAGGTGGCTTCTATTGAAAGTGGTGTAGTGCGCCTCGCCTGTCAAATAATCGCAGGGAAGTTGGTACACAAGAATCGACCAACATAAGTATCTGGATTTGTAGTCGACCGCGTAGGGAAGCACACAGAGGGACTACAGATGAACTGGGAAAACTACATGTTGAATCAAATAGAGATTGACTACAGAGAATCTCGGGATCAGGGGAATGCATTTCATTTTAGCTGGCTCTTGATACTTATAGCTTTCATTGCATGGAAGCTACTGGAAGGTGAAACCTTCCCCGACATTGACCCCTTTGAACCACTAACTACGAAGTTCAGTACACTGTGGTACTCGTACAACATGAACAAGTAGTGGCAATCCAATGCCATATTTCATACCTACTACACCCAGCTGAAGCTCACCATCCAGTCCGAGCCTAGCATGACCCAGAATACTTTACAAAGATTTTGACCTTTGATAAAGTTCAGTGCAGACCGCCATTTTATATATATTACAACACACGCTAATGAGAACAAGGAACAACTCCAGTCTTATTATAATATGATAGAAGAATACCTGCATGAGATCACCAAGGAATGGTCGGCAGACCTCCTTATTCCAGCAGACCCCGCAGAAGTGTCCAACATCGACAACCTAGAAGTTGCGCAGAATAAACCTGGGCCCAGTAAGACAAAGAAAACAAAGAAGACGAAGAAGACTGAGGAAGTCCAGGATATGGACAACCTATCTATGAGGATGGCTTCCATTACACTAGACCAAGGAGGTGATGGAGAAGACTTAGAAGAAATCGAACAAAGACCAAAATACAAAGTAGAAATCATAAAGAAAAGGAAGGGTTCGCCTTCGGAAGCTTCCTCCTAGAAGAAGTCAAAAGCACCCATAACTAAGTTGCAGACCACGCTTACTCTAGATGACTTTAGTTTCCTAATCACAGTTATGAATGAAGCTATAGATGAGATAGTAGAAAAGTAGGAAGCCAAGCAAGAGACAATGTACAACAGAATTGAGATTGAGATCCAAGGAGTGCAGCAGGCACTTCAGTCTCCTCTACGCCTCTACCAGAAGGAACAACAGAAGAGGGAAATGAACCAGTTCAACTCCACAAGATTGCTGACACATTTGAAGTACGCCTTTGGAAAGCACAGGAAGAAACAGTGCAGGCCACCCAAGACTTAAAGAAAGAACAAGAGGAAATCATTGAACAACGTCAAGATTCACAACAAGAGAAGGACACTCTCCAAGTGAAATTTGAAGAAGACAGAGCGAATATCCAAAAAGAGAAAGAGCAGCTGCTCCTGAACCAAATTAGGATTGAAGAAGTAGTCAAAAGATCATTTCGCTCTGTGACTAAATTAGAGCAGAAGACAGAGGACCCCATAGAATGCCAAGTGATGAATCTTGCTGAAGTTATTCAACAACTTCAACAAAGAGTCGTGGAATTAGAACTTCAGGCCATACCAAGCACCCTGGAAGAAGAACATGACCAACGAGAAATGACTAGCCGGGGCACATGAGAAAGTATTAAAGAACACACTGAGGAATGTAAATAGTTAAGTAGTAGAAGTGTGCAGATATATGAGAACATAACCGAGAATCCATAATTACATAAATTGGAGTCACAGCTCCAGGAGGCGAAGCATGAAGCCGAAAAGTTACAGGTACAACTAAAGGCCCTATCACCCATAGAGAGAATGAAGCGGTCTCATGAGCATCACACTGCCCAACAACAAATCCATTTTATCCAGACCAAGGTAGTGGAAGTAACTCAACAACTTCAACCTATGCAGGATAACGCATGTCAGCTATTTATAGAGATTGAGAGCTAAGGAACAGAGCTGATGCAGGTCATGAATTCAGCACAACAACACCTTGAAGGGCTAGTGAATAATGCACTTATCCAAGATTTCATAGAACAGGAGGTCGTAGCACAGTGACAAGTTGAAGAAGCTCTAGCCAGGCTCAAGGCATTAGAAGCAGAACTAATTAGATCTGAGTGACTCGGGATGAGTCACAGGTGAATGTTGGGGGCATGTTGGCCCTTGACCAAGTTTTGAGAAACACTTAGTCATATTTGACCGTTTTTAGACTTTGATAGCCTGTCAAAGATGGAGCACCAGGTGAAGCAGAGATCATGGGATATCGGTCCAATTTTGGGCCCCCTTTAGGGTTTTGGGTTACTGTAATGGGAAATGGATGTTGGCCCATGGTTTTACCCATGTTTAGGCCCACTTTTGAAATGTATAAATAGAAGGACAGGCAATATAAGAAGTAGTAGATGTGATTGTTTAGTGCAATTGGTATCGCATCTATGTGATGTTGAATAAGTTCTCTGTGCGAACTGTGTAAGGCTTGCAAAGCTAAGTGCAAGTACTATGAGGTTGCTGTGGAAAGATAAGTGTTGTAACACAAGGAAGAAGGATCTAGTGAGCTACACAGATATTTTGTCCTATGTGAAGAAGGGTTTGGAGGCTTTGTGCTTGTAACAGATTGAACATGATAATAAAGAAGAAGATCTTGTGGACGTAGCCCTAGGGTGGGGGGTGAACCACGCAAATCTGTGTGTTATGCTCTATGCTTTGATTCAATTTGTTCATATTTTCTTCTGATATGTGCTTTGATATATCTATTTATGCTCTGTTCTTTTTAGATATATATGATTGTTAGATCAGATGTGTATGAGGATGCTTAGTGTTGATCTACTAGATCTTATCTGGGTTACTATGGTTAAGTGCTGAAATACTATAGATCTGAGTGCACATTGCGATGCTCTGTTCTATCTGCGAAGTTTAATAAGGGTTGAATATTGATGAATGATCGATGCTAGGTTCTCTGTAGAGAATATAATCACAGATATGTGTCCCAGCTAATGTTGTAGACACCTGAGTCTCGCAACCACCCATGCCTCTACCTCGGGTTAGACTTCATCTGCTTTGTAGGTGTTGCCGAAAGGGCCGATAGTTAGGGATTTGTTGGTGTGCTCTTGAGCATTGAACCCTGGTTCAGCCCCTGTGCCAAAAATCCTCATCTACAACAAGACTTGGGTAGAACACTTGCAACATATTCAAAAGGTTCTACACACCCTGTGGCAGCACAAGATATATGACAACTTGGGAAAATGCTCCTTCAGCATGGACAATATCCAGTACCTAGGTTACATCATTGATCAACATGGTGTGTATGTGGATCCATCCAAGCTCTATGTCATCCGTGACTGGCCAACCCCAACCACATTCACTGAGCTTTGGATCTTCTTGGGCCTTTCCAATTTCTATCGTAGGTTCATGTTGGGATTCTCCCATATCGCATGGGTCCTCAGCCAAGTAACCAGGGGTGGTGGTAAGGAAACAATTGTGTGGGGCCTGTCCCAACAAAAAGCCTTCAATTATTTGAATTAGCGCTTGTGCTCAGCCCCAGTAATTTCATTACCGGACCTGTAACAACCCTTTGAGATCAAGACAAATACTTATGACTATGTTGTGGGCATCGTTCTCACTCAACACAACCACCCTGTGGCCTATCATAGTGAGACACTATCCGACGTTGTCCATAAGTACCCTACCTATGAAAAATAAATGTACTCCATTGTGCAAGCTTGCTACCAGTGGAGACATTATATTCTTAGGAAGGAGACAATCATCCACACTGATCATAAGACATTGTAGTTCATAGAGACACAAGGAAAATTGTAGAATGATTGTCATTAGAGGTGGTCCACTTACTTGTAGTAGTTCCACCTCAACTTCAATTATAAAACATGAAGTACCAACCGAGTCATTGAATGCCTCATCCAACCTCTGGTTGCGACACTCACCATGGTTCTAGAATCTTGTGGCCACGATACCTCCATATGGACCCACCTCTATGAGACAGACCCTAACTTCGTCACCACCTATCAAATGTTGGGCGCAAACTCAGTTGTTGCTAATTTCCATATTCAGTATGGGTTGTTGTGCCAACTGGACCATCTCTACATTCCATCAAGTGAGCATGTGAAGTTGATCTAGGAGTCCCTCTCCTAATCTTCTATCCACTTTTAAATCTTTGTCTTTTATGGGAACCACCTTGACATTCCCTCACGGAGATTCCTGTCCCGGCAATAGAACCATTTGTTGGCACAGGGGCAGACCCAAGGTTCACTCCAAGAGCGCACCAACAAGCCCTAGATACTGGCCCTTTCGGCAACACCTACGAAGCAGATGCAGTCTCACCCTAAGAAACTATGAGGGGGTTGTAGGATAGAGATTTCTACAACCAAAGGAATGTCAAGTGGATCAAGTACAACAACAATTCCATATGCATCAACACTTATCAAGCTAGATCTATCCTGCACAGTTATAGATCTGATCTAACACAGTAATGCAATTAACCATATAACATCAACAGAGATCAAAGCATCAATCATACACACAACACAAGTTATGCATGGTTCACCCTCTCTCTAGGGCTACATCCACAGAACTGCGCTTACAATATATTAAGATAAAGCCTATAGTTTTGATCTGCACTCTTAGTCAACAGATCTCCTCTCTTCTTCTCTCTTCCTCTACCATCCTACACACCCAGCTGCAGGGTTTGATCCTCACACCCAGCTGAAGATCTTACAATACCAGGAAGCTCTCATTCTCAACACTCCCTCTCTCACAGTACAATAATCTCTCAATCAACACTAATCAATATCAATGCCCAACAATAGTATCCCCTGACCTAGGTCCTCTCGACCTCTATTTATACATTATAGTTCCTCACTGATAGCCTTAGGTCGAAACCTAGGTGTCAAAACCCTAATTACCAAAACCCTAGGTGTCTAAAACCCTAGGTCAACTTGACCCACTTTTCCCGGGCTTCACCAGCCTATCTCTCCTTTCTTTCTCCGCGGTGGTAACGGTGACTTTCCCCTCTTTTTTAGTTGTATGAAATCCATATCTCTTGCTGATATATCATCCTTGATCTCCTCATCCAATGGCTGGCTTCTTCGCACTTCGCTCCGTCTTTTCTGCTCTTTTTCTTACTTCGACCCAGTGACAATCACTGTGCCTTCCGCGCAGTTCACATTTGAATTTTTCTTCCTCGATATTCACTTGCTTCCATACCCAAGGGCCAACAGGCCCCCAAAACTCACCTGTGACTCATCCCGAGGCACTTCAAATATGATCTTTTTATTTTACTTTGACTTTGGACTGCACAGTGCAGTCTTTGCTTTCTTCTTTGTGCCGCTTCTCTTTCCTTGTGTAGTCTATCTTTTCTGTGTCTAGTACCTAGTTTCAACTACACCTGGTATGTAGACCCTTCTCCTTTTGTTTTTACTAAGAGCTATGAGGTAGATGGTTGTCGTAGTACAACTTCAGCCGACTCCCGTTCACCAATCCTTCCTTCCATTCTCCCTTCAATGTTTGTAGTTGTTCAACTCCTCCTTTTGTAACATAGGTGATCTCGTATGGTCCGATCCAATACGTCTTGAAATTCCTTGGGTTTATTATGAACTTACTGTCATACACTAGTACTAAGTCACCCTACTTGAATGTCTTCTTCTTGATGTGCCTATCATGATATGCCTTCTCTCATTCTTTTTGAACCTGCTGGTGGAATCTTGCAATGAATCAATCTTCCTCCAATTCAACCAACTGTGCTAGCCTCTTGTGGACATCGTTAGTATCATCCATGTCTGTAAATGCATCAATTCTTAAGCTTGGCACCAATAATTCCATCGGGACAATAGCTTCAAGGCCATAAACCAACTTGAAAGGGGTCTGCATTTTTAATTTCTTGCAAGTGGTTCTACAAGTCTAGAGTATTGTTGGAACTCTTAAATCCCAGTCGTCCCTGTTCACACTGCAAACCTTCTCCAATGTTGTCTCCAAGATCTTTTTGAATGCTTCAACCATTCCATTTTCTTGTGGATGGTAAGGTGTACTCTTATGATGGTGAACTGCAAATTCTTCAGTCAGGGCTTCCATTGTCTAATTGATGAAACGGGTGCCTTGATCACTCATCAGGGTCTTAGGGCATCCAAATATGGTTATTATGTCACCAAAGATAAAGTGTGTAGTTTTAGTTGCACTACAGTCCTTGACTTCCCTAGCTTCGGCCAATCTGGTTAAGTATTCAGTCACAGTAATGATGTACCTTGCTCCTGTGCACTTCCCTGGTGGGTTGATAGGTCCCACGAAGTCAATGGCCCATTTTTCAAATGCTTGTAGGGTCATCTATGGTGCTAATGGAATTTCATCTCTTCGGGATAGTTTTCCAACTCTTTGGCATATATCACAAGCTCTAGCATAATCCTTAGCATCTCTATGTAAGGTAGGCCACCAAAGGCCAGCTCGCAGGACCTTTTGCGCAGTTGTTTTCCCTGCATAATGTCCTCCTACAATGCCTTCATGAGATTATGTGAGGATTAGTAGGCACTCTACCTCCATAACGCATCTTCTTAGTATCTCATCAGGTCCCATCTTGTATATCTGACCAGCTATCAATGAAAAGTCTGTAGTGCACACCACGAGTTGTTTCTTCTGGGGAATTGTATACTCACTAGGTGTTATCCCTATTGTCAGGAACTGGACGATGTCTGAGAAGTGGTCATCAATATTTCTAATGATGAGAAGATGTGTATCTGGTAGTGTATCCTCCAAACTGGTGGGTTCTTCTCCATGTTCCAACCTTGACAAGTGGTCAGGGCCCTTATTCATTTTTCCTGGATTAATTATGATCTCAAAATCATATTCCTGAAATAGCAGGAGCCATCTGCATATCTGCCCCCCCCAACACTGGTTTATTGACTAGATATTTCAGCGTGGAGTGATCTGTGAAAATTTTAAAGTGTCCTCCCAATAAGTAGTGGTGGAATTGTTGTAGTGCATATACCATGGCCAATCCTTCTCTTTATGTGGTGGTGTAGTTAACTTCTGTTGTGGATAACTTCCTGCTAGCAAAGGCTAACGGGTGATCAATGTCTCTTGTTCCTGGCTGTGCCAATATTGCTCCTAGTGAAATAGACGACACATGATCATGCACATGAAACTCCTTGCTCCAATATGAAAAAACCAGAATGGGCACAGTGACCATCTTCTGTTTCAGTGTGTTGAAGCTCTGCTGGCATTCATCTGTCCACCCAAACTGGCAGTCCTTCTTTAGTAGCTTCTCCATTGGTGCTGTAATTTGGGCATAGCCTTTAATGAATTTCCTCTAATAGCCAGTGTGTCCTATCATAGTGCACTGTTGTTTAACTAAAGTAGGAGGTGAAAAATCAACTATAATTGCAACTTTAGATGGATCAACCAACAATCCCTGCTTCCATACGATATGGCCTAATAATAGTCCAAATGGTGAGAAGAAGATGCACTTCTTCAAATTTAAAGCAATTTGACACTCCCTGCATTTATCCAACATTAGCCTTAGACATTCAATATGGTTTTTCAACAAACTAAATACAGTCCAGTCATCAAAATATGCTTCTAGACATTTATGCAAAAATTCTTTGAACGCTTCGACCACCACCCTGCAAAAGATGGATGGGGCATTCTTCAGTCCAAATGGCATTATTGTGTATTGAAAGGATCCCCATTCTGTGGAAAACATGGTTTTATGGCAGTCCTCCTTGGCAATCCGGATCTGATGGTATCTTGAAAATCCATCTGTAAAAGAATATACCTCTTGGCCTCCCATGTTGTCTAATACTTCATCAGTGAATGGTGTAGGGAAAGGGTTGTGCAGATAGGCATCGTTCAATTTCCTGAGGTCCACACATATTATGATTTCTCTTGTCTTCTTGTCTTGTACCACCATAGGGCTAATCCATTCTGATTCTTCAACAGGTTCAATAATCCCTGCTTCCAACATTCTGTCAAGATCAATCTTCACTTTTTCCTTGTATTTTGGATTCAATCTGTAGGGTCTTTGTCTGACTGGCTTCACACCTGGTTTCAAAGGTATTCTCATCTCTCCCATAGGTCCTTGTATTCCCTTCATATCGGTGAACTTGGTTGGAAACAAGTCCTGATATTCGTGCAATAACTCTGTAATCTTGTCAATGGTAGCAACATCCCAATAATCTCCGACATTGTCAAGCTTTGGTGTCTCCTATGTTCCAATATTAACCTTTTTGATCTTAATTGGTTCTCCAATGAATGGTAGTTCAACTCCTGGTCCCTCCACATCTCTTTGGCCTTCTGTCTTTGCGATGTTGTCCTTCCTCAGGTCATAGTCGTCATCGGCATTGATGTTATAGCAAGTCTGCAATTTCTAGAGAGGCGCAGTCCATTCATCCTCCTCTTGTTCCATTAGGAGGCTATATGCCTCTTCAAATAAATTATGCCTTACAATCTGTAGTGCTTGGTCTATTAAAGGATATTCACTTTCAAATAAAAAGGTGGTAAAAAAAAATTGAATCATACCTTCTCAATCTATGGTGATGAGGCACAGTTCCGCTTGAAGGTACCAGTTGATAGGGGTCGTATATAGCATGTTAATGAATCTGTGCACCCATTGTTCTCAAGGAATATCTCTCCAAGCCTCTTCATAGCTTCATGCATGGTCCTTTGGGCAGCTTCGACCAGTATACCTTACTTCGCAGCTTACTGCTTGTGCTGAAAATCATGTTGTCATCAAGGTTTGACATTGTGTCCAGTCTGTGATGTTTCTTTTGTGCATCCCCCACCATCTTGCTGGTGTATATTTCAGGGCCTCATCCATTGCCAACAATTGTTGTTGTGTTGGTACACTTGTTTCAAAATTAGAAAGGAAGGTTTCTAGGGGGTTCAGGCCATCAAATGTGTGTAACTTACTCATTGTTATACCTATCCAATGATATTCTCTAGTTAATCTAGCACATCTTCTAGTAGAGATTTCATACATTTGGTTCTACCAGTTCTCCAACGCTTCTTCCGAGTCTGATGAACACACACTCTCACTTCGCCAGCTCAGATTCCCATTGGCTGTAGGATTGATATAATCCTGTTGTCTTGCTGTTACTTTGTAGATGTTTTCCAATTCGTATGCATGGTCCTCTTCTCTGATGGTCTTTGTGTAATGTTGACCCTCATCTGGATCTAAGGGTGCAATGAAACTAAGGCCATATCTTTCAAAGGTCATACATTTTTTCTTCAAATCAACAACAGTAGAGTTGTTTAAGGCCCAATCAATTCCAAGCAATGCAGGTTAAGGGAAACTATCATCAATAATTTCAATTACCTCAAAATATGCAAAGGTTCTAACTCCGTCGATGTCCACAGGGACATGCTCCAATCATGCAAATGGGCTGACAACTTACTGATTATCCATGTAAATTATCATAGGGCAATAGTTCAGCTTGGGTTTTCCCATCAGTGCCCAAGTTTTCTTCGTCATGACATTGACCTCCGATCCTAAGTCGAGGACCACATAGTCTATATCATATTCTCCTATCTGAGCATTCAGATGTAATTCTTTATTTGTTCTTCTCTTCTTGCCAATTTGGTGTACTTCCTTATTTAGTAAGGGTTCTATCTCCCCTAGATCATACTGTCTGATTAAGTTCTATAGTTCTTTCATAGCGTTCCCATATTGAATTAACTCAAGACAAGTGTACAAAAATTCGATGAGTTTACTTACCACTTTTCCTTCTTTATGTGTAGTCGACTAGTCAAATGCCTGAGGCATTCCATACTATTTTATTTCCAGTCATGTTTTTGATGAAGACCCTTGGTCTCTCTTGAACTCCTGTCTCGCTTCCTCGAAGACTTGTCTTTCTTTATTTGCATCAAAATCATGAGTCTTCTCCGCAACTTTCCTGATACCTGAATCTTCTGCGATCTTTCTTTGGATTGTTCTATCCTCTCCTGTAGCAGCGCCTCCTCGAGTAATAACAATGAATCTAGGGTCTATTCCATGAGGGTCAGCATATATCAGTTGTACTTGAGGGTTATGTTGGGGTCCTTGTCTTTCCTGAAGCCCGGCTAGCAACACAGGGCAGTCTTCAATAACATGCTCAAAGGAGTTGCAATAACTACAGGTGGTGCAAGGGTTCTAACAGTCCCTCGCTAGATGTCCTGGCTATGCGTAGTTGTAACAGATTATTTGTCCTTGGCCTCGACCCATACCTCCTCCTCCTCCTCGTCCTCTATATCCACCGCGAGGATTGAAAGTTCCTCTTCCTGGGGAATTGTACTGTGCATTGTTTCCTTCTTGGTGCACTTTGCCTTGGATCTTGTATATGTCTCTTGATATTTCATGCATCAGGTCAAAGGCCCTACAATATTTGTCATCATGCCCTACATACTTAAAAAATGTGCAATACAAGTTTGTGGGTGTTTGAACATACTTCTGCATATAGTAGCACTCACCAGGGAAATGTTGGTTTTTGCATACTTCACACCAGGGTAGGTTAACTTGCTTCAAGGGGCTCGATGCTCCTGAGGATAAATATTCATGAAACAAGGGATAGTGTTCCTTATCATGACCTTTGGATCTACATCTTACACACTATATATCTTCTCTTTTGTCCTTCCCCTTATACTTCTTCATATCCTCGACTTGCAAAGACAAACTAGTCAGGTGGCTCAGGATCTGGCTCATTTCTGAGCTAGATTCTCCCATAGGTGTTGATTCAAGCTTCATGGTGATCTCCAAAGCTTCTGCCTGTGATGCAATATTTTGTTGCATCAAGGGAACTCTAATATGTGGTAGAAGGGTAGTGATGAACCATTCCTTGTTCTGTTCATCCGGGATCTTAAAAGTCAATCTTCCAGTTAAGGTTTTGAATCTTTGATCAAACTCCCAAACAGGTTCGACGAACTTTTTCTTGATCTCCTTCAGTTCTGTGATACATTGTGAATCCAACTTAGGTTTATTAAACTTTGAAACCAATGCGTTTTTTATCTCATTCAGTGTCTTAGGCTGCGCAAGTCCTTGGACAAGCTTCATGTACGAGCTTAACGCGCTATCCCTCAGTGTGGTGCTAAACTGGTTTCTTTTAACAGCTTCGTCGATAATGTTTTTAATGTTCCATACGGCTTCACATAGGAACTAGTGTTGATCAGGATCTTTATATCCATCTCCTCTAAAGATAGGGAGCCTCGTCTCATCTTCCATGGAGTTGCCTAGGTTTCCTGTCTGAGTAGACACTGGACTGCTTGTAATGGTACTCTGCAGACTCTGGTGATTCTGACTATTCTGATGGCTTAATGTTTCTGAAACAACAGGGGGGTTGTTATTACTTACTTCAGTAGTTTGCACAGTTCGTGAGGTTTCTGGCTCGCTTTGGCGAAGTTCTTCATCTTCCCCTTCTTCTGTTCCAGTGGGTTCTGAATGTTCTTCGTCTTTCAGATCTACCTCTTCCCCACTATAGAAACCCTCTTCTCCGTAGTTTTGCTTAAATAGGTTCTTAAGATGAACCCCTCTAAATACTCTCCCACTACCCGTATGTCCATCTTATGTGTCGTTGTTGTTGTCTGAGTTTATGAACATTATCCTTTTCAAGTCCATCCAATCTACTATATCTTCAAGATGTGGTTTTCATGCAAGAGCATCTTGATTCTTCACTTCATAAAATGAAAAAATTTCCCTCTGGGTCCTTTGAAAAAGTATCTCTCATCTTGGCTATACGATTTTACTCTGTCAACACCAAATTCAGTGATATACCCTCCAATGGTACTATCAAACCAATAATATACGGCTCTGGATACAACGTTATCAACTCTCTTAACCCTATGTATCAACGTCGATGTCCAAGCCACAAGAGGTCTAGATCTGATCTCAAACTGTGTATCAGCTAATCTAGCCAACCACTCATGTATCTCCCAATGGATTCCCCCAAAGAAAATCTCATGAATGTCAGTGAAAATATATCTTTGTAGCCAATATTTAGTACTCAGTTTAGGGTTCTTGTTCTGGGCTTCAGCGAAGTCCCTCTCCTGATCTTCTACCCACTTTTGAATCTATGTCTTTGATGGGAACCACCTTGACATTCCCTCATGAAGATTCCTATCTTGGCAATGGAACCATTTGTTGGCATAGGGGCAGACCCAAGGTTCACTCCAAGAGCGCACCAACAAGACCTAGCTACTGGCCCTTTCGGTAACACCTGTGAAGCAGATGCAGTCTCACCCAAAGCATCTATGAGGGGGTTGCAGGACAAAGATGTCTACAACCAAAGGAATGTCAAGTGGATCAAGTACAACAACAATTCCATATGCATCAACACTTATCAAGCTAGATCTATCCTACACAGTTACAGATCTGATCTAACACAGTAATGCAATTAACCATATAACAACAACAGAGATCAAAGCATCAATCATACACACAACACAAGGTATACGTGGTTCACCCTCTCTCTAGGGATACGTCCATAGAACTGTGCTTATAATATATTAAGATAAATCCTACAGTTATGATCTGTGCTCTTAGCCAACAAATATCCTCTCTTCTTCTCTCTTCCTCTACAATCCTGCACACCCAGCTGTAGGGTTTGATCCTCGCACCTAGCTGAAATTCTTACAATACAAGGAAGATCTCACTCTTAGAACTCCCTCTCTCACAGTACAATAATATCTCAATCAACACTAATCAATATCAATGCCCAACAATAGTACCCCCCGACCTAGGTCCTCTCGACCTCTATTTATACATTATAGTTCCTCACTGATAGCCTTAGGTCAAAACCGAGGTGTCAAAACCCTAATTACCAAAACCCTAGGTGTCTAAAACCCTAGGTCAACTTGACCCACTTTTCCTGGGCTTCCCTAGCCTATCTCTCCTTTATTTCTGTGCGGTGGTAACGATGGATTTCCCCTCTTTCTGAGTTGTCCATGATCCATCTTCCTTGTTGATTTGTCATCCTTGATCTCCTCATCCAACGGCTAGATTCTTCGCACTTCGATATGGATTTTCTTCTCTTTTTCTTACTTCGACCGAGTGACAGTCACTGTGTCTTTCGCGCAGTTCGCATTTGACTTTTTCTTCCTCAATCTTCACTTGCTTCCATGCCCAAGGGCCAACACTTTGACAAGATACCGACAAGTGTATCTAGTCCTACACCACCTGTGCCATTTCCAAACTGACCACTAAGAAATAGGTCATGTACACCCCTCTGCCTACTCCTGACAAGCCATGGGAATCCATATTAATGGACTACATGTTGGGCCTTCCATCCACCAAGAGGGGAAATGACTGTGTTTTTGTGGTTGTTGATCGCTTTTCCAAGATGGCGATTATGGTCGCTTGCAAGAAGAGTGTCACAACAGAGGCCACTTCCAATCTCTTATTTGAAAGAGTATGGGTACATTTTGGAATCCCATAAACCATTCTCTCATATCGGGACAGTTGGTTCCTCATCACATTCTATTCGAGCCTCTGGTCACTGTTGGACACCAAGATCACCAAATCCACTTCCTTCCACCCCCAAACAAATGGCCAAATTGAGGTCATCAATCAGATGATCGTGCATATCCTATGCATGTACAATTCCAAGCACCCCCGCACATGGGATGAGAGTCTTTCCTATTTTCAACATAGCTACAACCGAGCCCTACATAGCTCAACCAACCACATCCCCTTGTAGGTGGGGTTGGGATTCCAACCATTGGGACCCATGGATGTTGCACTTCCCCTTGCAACCACTTCATATGACTCATCCCCTGCTCTAATTGAAGCCGAAAAATCCACCCAGTTCATTAAGTGGATCCACCACATCTGCCAACAAGGTTAGGATATTTTACAAAAGTCTAATGCCAAGTACAAGCAGTGCCATGATCAACACCAAGTGCCACATAAGTTCCGAGTGGGAGACAAAGTTTGGTTACACTTTGCAGAAAGAATGCCTCACAGGGCCCCATCGAAAGTTTCATCCACTCTATTATGGACCCTACACCATCACAAAGGTTCTGGGTGACAATTATTTTGAGCTCAACATTCCCCCCTTCCTTGGCCTACACCTAGTATTCAATGTGGCTCTCCTTCTGCAATACTTCCCACCATTATTAGACACCTTGGAGATAGCATAATAGTTGACACCAGCAGATCTCAACCCTAAATGCATGCAACATGCATCCAATGATCATATTGTGGACACAAGGTTCAAGGGCACTCAATAACAAATGATCCATCTTTATCGAGTTGTCAAAGCAAGGAAACTCCTGCACCAAGGCAAGTGGTTCACCCGAGGCCAAATTCAATAGAAATTTCCTCGTCTGATGGGGGAACACAATGAAATGGAGACCATTTATTCCTAAGGGGGGAGGATTGATCCATATGCATGTCAGTGGCCTCCCACCTATTCCAACTGGTTCATTTTGGCATTTTTCTAGTTTGGCAGTTTTTTCCTAGTTTTTGGTCCCTCACTTTCAGGGCCATTTTGAGGCCCTAAACATCATTTTTAGGGATCACCAAAATAAATTTGAGGATGGATTCAAATTCTAACAACACATTTGTATTCCTTGGATATACCTTTCCAACATGCTATCGTGCGCCTAAAAAGGAGATCGTATGCAAAAGTTACGACCTCAAGAAGTTGATGTACTAGCTTACCTCAACAAGGCCCATATGACTTTTGGCGTTTCATCTCCTAGGGTTAGGTTTTTGGATGTATAGGGTTTTGGAATTCATGTTTATTGTAAAAAATCATTCAGAGCCTCATTGTATTCATATTCTTGAGAATGAGCACAACCGTCACATCTCTTCTTAGAGATAATCCACCACCATTCCAACAAGCTTGTTTCCCACTGCATTTTACATTTTCAGCTTATTTCCTTATTGAATAGAAACCATTTTTAGTATATCTTTGTTATTATGTGTTAATAATATTTTAATAATCTGTATTCATTTCGTTATTCTCATAAAATCCAGATCAAGAAACTTCTTGGAGATAGTTGGTATTTAAAGGTTACTTCATCCCTCCAGGGCGAGAGATATTTAGAGTCAAAGTTTGAAGGATATAGGCTTGAAGTAGATGGATTGTTGAGATACCATGGAAAGTTGTACATCCTTGATGGTGGGATATTCGAAGCATCATACTTTAGGATCCCCATAGAGAACTCCATTGTTTGCATCTGGGTGTGAAGAAAAAGTATGCAGACATGAAGTGTGATGTAGTCCATTTCATTGCTAAGTGTCTTGAGTTTAAACATGTAAAGATTGATCATCATCACTCGGTAGGTCTCATACAACAACATGATGTTCCTATGTCCAAGTGGGAAGTCATTTCTATGGATTTGTTTGTGGGATTTCCACTCACATCATAGAGGAAAAATTCCATTCTTTTTATAGTTGATAATTTAACCAAGAGCGCACATTTTATTCCAGTGAGAGACACTTACATTGTCACTGATGTGGTGCATGTTATTATAATTGAATTTATCCATTTCCATGGGTTACCCAAGAATATCATTTTAGATAGGGACTCTTGGTTTACCTCTAGGTTTTGGAAAAGTTTGCAGTCAACATTAGGGACTCAATTGAACTTGAGCACAACGTGTCATCCTGAAATGGATGTGAAAACTAAAAGAGTAAATCAAGTTATGGAAGACATGATTAGGATGTATGTTGTGGATAATCAAACCCATAGGGAGAAGTACCTACCTTTGGTAGAGATCACCTACAATAACAATTTTCATAACTCAATTGGAATGTCACCTTATCAAGCTTTGAATGGAAGTCCATGCAGGACACCATTGAGTTGGGAAAGGTTAGAACACTGAGATATAGTAGGGCCAAAATTGATTCAAGAGATGGAGGAGCAAGTGATTCAGATTAGACAATGGTTAAAGGAGGCACAAGATAGACAAAAAAGTTATGTTGATGCACGTAGGACTGATTGAAGTTACAAATTAGGAGATCATGTTTTCATTCATATCAGGCCCAATAAGAGTACCATTTAGTTTGGGAAAGGGACAAAGCTTTCACCTCAATTTATAGGACCATTTAAAATTCAAGACAGAATTGGAATTGTTTCTTATCACCTCGTACTGTCATCCCACTTGCATAAAGCTCATGATTTTTTTCATGTATTTGTTCTATTAAATTATGTTGCTGACAAATATGACAAACTAAATTGGAAGGAATTGTAGGTCTCAAATTCCGAAACCATCATGGTTGAACCATTATGCATATTGGACCGTAGGGTCCGACATCTCAGGAACCCTTTGGTAGACCAAGTTAAGGTCCAGTGGTACAAGTATAGCCTAGGATCTGCTACTTGGGAGGATGCAAAGAACTTACAATGAGATAATCCCTTACTTTTTTTCCCACAACCTTGGGACTATTTTTCCCAAAGGATGGGTGTATGTAATGCCACATTTGACTTAGAAAACTATAATTACTTATGTCCTAGTCGTATCTTTATTTTCTTATTAGTTTTGGAACACAATTAACTTGACACTTTAAATTTTGGACATATGGACCTATGTGAATGTAAATACTATGAATGTTTATCATTATGTGATTATGATGGACATTATGCAACCTATTTCTAGCTTGAAAATTTTGAAATTCAAAGATGTTGGTAAATGGATATCGATTTAATGATATGGTTAAATGCATTTATATATTAATAGTTCATGAATATATGTGAGTTTGTGCTATAAACTAATCCGCAAATTAATGGGTTATGCAATATCCAATTAATGATAATAATAAATGGTTGATGTTGTGAACATCGGCCAAGAAACAATATGGTATGAATCATTGTATGTTAAATTATGTTGTTCCAAATGCATTGCTATGATATGTGGGAAAGTGCATGTTTTTTTAGGTAGTGTGACTTCATGAAATTGAATTTACGATGAAAAAACTCCTAGCAACATAGTGCCACCGTATGTTCCATGATAGGGTGTTGACCCTAGTTCTATCAGGAGGGGTGGAGGCATTTTCCCACCGTTTATCCTCTAAAATTTGGGTCATGGGAGGATGGTGTTAGATCAAGCTCCCCTAGATGTGTGATGATGACTGCCAGTTGCCTACTAGGGAAGCTTGGTCAAGGTAGTTGACACTTTCTCTTATGAGTTCTATCTAGAGTTAGGTCGATATAGATGATGCTCCAAGATAGTCCAATAGAGGAAGGATATGGATGGAAGATGGAAGTAGGTTAGGGAGGAAAGATGTTAGAAGTAGTTCAAAGTGTGTGGGTTTTTAATATTATAGCATAAGGGTCTGATTTTCTCTTTGTTCCTTTAAAATAATAATAATAATAATGCTTAATTGAATTACAATTACCTAGGTAAATGTTGTTTTGTGCTAATTTTTTATAATTGAAGGATTCTACTAATATTGTAAATGGTTTATTTATTCATTATGAAGTTAATTACATTGTTGATTGGGTTGGAAGCATACATGAATTGCATTAGAGGTGATAATTATTTCCATTAATACACACAAAAGTTATGTATGTGCTAGTTGTGCATAAATGCCTTGCGCATGTACACTAGTATTTATGAGTGCATTAAATTAATGATCTTACTTATCTGATCTAGATGTATGAATTGTGTTATTATTATCCTTGTATTGTGAATTACTATAGATTCGAGACAAAGTTTTTGAAGGGTGGGTGTATGTAACACCGAATAGATTAATTACTTATTATAATTAAGTAAGGTAATTCAGGTCATTAATGTATTAAATTTAATTCAATACATGAAATCATTAATTTAATTAACTCGAGTAAATTATTAAACTAATTAGAATTGATTACAATTTTATTAATAGATTAAATTATTTAACACTAAATGAACTTATTATTGATGGTATTAGATGTGATGGGAAATTTGGAAGGGATAAGGCTAGATGGGAATTTATAAGGGTAGATAGGAATTTATGAGGGATGGGTGGAAGGAAGTCAAGGGAGACAAGTTATGTTATATGGGAGGATAAAGGGGGGAGTTTTGGTCTTTTGGATGGGATTCAAGAGAAGGGGAAGGAAAATATTCTTGGGTAAGGAAATTGTTCTGAAGGAATTTATGTATCACTAATTATGTAAGTTACAACAAGTAAGCAATACCCATTGTTTTTACTACTCTAATTCCACTACCAAATAATACTCATAACCATTTCCTTGTAGTGATATAGTATACATATTCACTCATATACCTATGTATTACTGGGACCATTACAACTCTTTACATATTCAATGATCATGCTTATAGTGGTAATGACACTGTACTCAATACTAGCATGTAATAATGTACATGTTATATAGGTAATCAAATTTAATTACACTCTTGTTCAAGTTTATAGTGACAATAACAACATAGGTAAATAGTGGTGATTATATTTCTATCAACAATAATCAGATCTATTACACGTAGATCTTGTGTATAAACTATAAGCAAGTAATGGTAATCAAACTAATGACGTATGTTGTGTTATATAAGTGTCAGGTTTACAACTTATTAGTAGGATACTATGATGTATGTATTGAACAAGCTTGGTTTCCATGTTATTCACATATTTGTAATATAGCATATACCATAAGTACTAGTTACATATAAGTGAATTCTCATCTAAGCTTATTGCTCATATGTAATGGGTTACTACTAGTCTTACTACCATTGATATCATAACAACTATAGTGGTAGATACATGATAAGGGAGACAACTTAGAGAACAAGCATGATTACTATATACGTATCAAAACTTAGCTATTAGAATGAATACCATTGATTATGTAAGTATTGGAACCTTATTAGTGCTAGTAATGTCAATACGATGAGCTTATGGATTAACCGTATACTACATGTATTCATATTAACTATGTTCAATCTCGATATCTACTAGTTCAGTGTAAGTTAAGTAAGCACTACCATAGTTATTGAATAGGTTGCATGTTATATCAGCAATAAATATGATAGAAGAGTACTATCACAGTCTTATCATTCATTTTCATATAGGTTATAATCTTTAAGAATAGTGAAAACATGTTGATTCATATGGAAATCATAGTGATTGAGTACTTGTAGCTCCAAGTTAGCTTATATGTTGTAATATAACATATATGGGATTACATCTATCCTTATATAAGCTATATCACATCAAATACTACTAGTAATAAGAAAATTTGTAATACTATGTGTAATAATCTAGAGGTATTACCATTGATCCATAATATCAACTTAGTTCAGTATCATAGAAGCTGTAAGCTGGAGTAATATAAATAACTACACACATGTTGTATACTAACTAACTAAGCAATAAGTAGTGATAAAGCAACTCCGTTGATTAATCTCTATACGTGTTCTATTAGTAACCTATCACTAATCCTATGATAGGTGTATTGATTATGGAAGATACATGGTACACTCCATGACTAGTTGATAGAGTAATGACCATACTACTAAGTTAGTTATTGTATCTAGTATATACCCAAATTGAGTAAGTTCCGGTTATAGATTGCATGATGACCTATAGAAGTAAAGGCAATCATATGACATGATACTCATCAATGGGGTATGTATAAGAGAAATCACATATTCGGGATAAGTAATGGCATAGGATATGATACATAACTGATGAGTAAGGATTAGAGAACATGTAGTATAGATCTTTAATAGTACATACACTATAGACCTATAACAATATTGTATCAAATATATCATGTGTATTATGCCCAAGATTTAATGAGAGCAGAGAGTTCAATACAAGTGAAATCAAAGCAATAGAATAAAGATGAACACCTTTCAACATAGATAAGCTAATCCACTTGGAATATGTCAAGATGAGGACAAGATATGAAAATGAAGGACATACAAATGATAAAAAGAGATGGAATAAAAATAGTTCTTATCAATCATGAGATAATGGAATCATAAGACATTGGATAAATGAGAGAGTGTGTCACAAACAACTACTTTGAAGCAGTTCATATGATAGAAGAGGAATTTTTACCATCTTCTACAAATTAGTAAATATAGTAACTATTTGATACATTCCTATTTAAGCTATGCACTTAAGGTAGAAAGGTCATAATTTCATGCATTTGAACCTTAAGTGTTTGTTGGAAATATGTTGTAGAAAACTAGTCTCGGGGGCTAAGATTTCCACTCATAAATAAAATTATAAAGGTGTTGTTTTATGGTTGTAATGTGATTCCAAATATGCAACTTAGTTGATAGAAAAAAGGAGGACACATGCTTAAATAAAACAACAAATATAGCAAAAGGGAGAGCCTCCTCAAATTTCTTTACTCCTAGATGAATAAATTCATTACTAATCTTTTATAAAAGAATGACAACAACAAAACTCTACAGAAACATGAACAACAAATTGAAAGGCATAAATAAACCGTCCATCAAAGTGGATCAATGCCTCAATCTTCCATTAATATTCAAAAATGGCTTTTCAAATGAGTTCCATCAAGCTTCAATTCCTAAGCTTGATACTTCATCACTTCTCTAACTCCTAAATCTCCAAGTGCCAAATCCCTCATGAAAAGGAGAGAATAACCTCTTTATATAGAGGGAAATTCATCTTTGTTACAATAAAAAACAATATTTGCTAACTAACTCCATAACAATTCAAATAATAATAAAATAATGTAGTAGTTAAGTAACATCCTCTAAAAATAGCACATGAAAGTGAGGTGCCTCCTATAAATGAGTGGTTGACCATGTCAAGTGCTCCATCAAATAGTAAAATAATGCCTCAATAGTGCACCCCCGAAGATGCTTGCATACAAATACAATTGATTGAAAGAACCTAGCCCCATTTGATTTCTTCACCCATTTGAAGTTTGGTCCCTCTTTATAAAATAAAGACTTTGAAGCCCAATAAATAGACAAAAATCACGATTGATTCAACCAACCTTTATTTTCATTTCAATTTATATACATAGAGCTTAACTACAAATTTATAGGAATCAAGTTTCATCTAAGATAAGATATGGGATGCCCCACTTGAGATGAAAAGGAACTGAATCTAAATTGTGAGGACATATGTTGTTGTGGTAGTGATCACTCTTGAGTAGAATCGAGCTTGCCTTGATTGTTATGTGGGACTTCATATTTCAAAGTGCAATTTTGGGAGATGACAATTGGCATTGTTACCAGGGAAAAAGTATGATTCTCTAGATTCAGTAGATCTGGTATAGCATGGTTTTGTGAAGTCATATTTCTTTGAATCAATAGTTTCTAGTTTCGTGTATTGAGGGTGAGAGAAAGAAATGGTATGAAATGCATTTGAAGGTCTCACATGGTAACTCCACACATGTAGAAAATTAAATATTTATAGAAAATTTTGAAACTTTCTAACATTGACTCCATGTTGGGAGTACCTCTCCCATAGATCAATGGTTCTTATCATCCATTTCATCTCAAGTGTGCTCAATGAAATGGTTGAAAAGATAGAGAATATGACCAAACATCTACTATCAACAATAACTAAATGACTTAAGGAGGTGAGAGATCAATCTGTTGTATTTATGGAAAATATAGTGTCATAATATCTCTACAACAACTATTAAAGGACTTAAGGAAATAAGGGATTGATCTATTGTATTTATTAAAAATATCCATGATTTGGGATAGGACTAGCAATATTGTCGAACTTATTGATATAGATCCTCTGAAGCTTCTCATAGTGAAGAAGAATATGATACATTTTTGTGACCCTCACATATATTTGAGAAAGTGAGGACTTTTAATCCCCAATCATTGCATGCAATACATCAAGGGATAGATCAAATGATAGAAGTAATTAACCAGTTTTCAAGGGATTTTGAAGAAATCTACAAATGGAGCGAGGATGGAAAAGTTATTATTAAGTGTCGAATTTTCTTTTCTTATTATTAAGTGTCGACTTTTCCATGGGGTCTTTGGAGTTTGTAGGAAATATAGTATGTGATAATCATAATGTCCCTTTCCCTTCCATAAAGTTATCTAATGTTGAGCATAGGGAATGTGAATAAGACCAACAAAATTGTATATATAATGAGGCATTACATATTCATGTTGATCCAATATATGAAACCAGTGCTAATAGGCATGAAAATGAATGTCAATGTTCAAATTTTGACTTGTTATATGCCCTCAACATTAGTTCGAGGGTGATACAAATTATATGTTTGGCAGAAAAAAACCACTGTAGCTACTAGCATTTCAAAATAGTAAAGTGATGTTCAATACAAAATTTATCCTAATAAAGGATAGCCTCTTGAAGATAAGGGGACAAGGATGACATCATTTTATCTTCACTATGTTGAACATAAGAGAGAAACTTCTGAGACTACAAAGGCATGTTTTTCTAATGGTGATGGATTTGTTAAAGGCTATTTGAATGTTGGGACATTATTCATTGATGATATGCATACATTTGATCTTTTTCACAAGGAAGATACCATGGAATATATTGTCCCATGGATAATATAGGCATTCCAAGGTACCCAAACCCACTAGTTATTGCACATTCCAAAACTTCATTGTTATAATCCTATATATGTTGTGAAACAATAAGAATGTTTTCATGCATTGATGGAAGATATTGGGATTGAGAATGAATATGTGGTCATGAATTTATTTGTGCACTCATTGGAAGAAGATGTCAAGATATGGTAGAAAATTTAGACAAAAAATAACATAGGGGGATGGTATGAATTTGTGAATGCTTTTAAGGATCAATTACGTAATCATGGAAATAATCTTTCAAAAACAATAATTGGTAACTTAAAATCAATTATGGATCGTATCCATTTGATTCTTATGAATAAATTTTCTCTATACTGGGAGGATCAAGATCTTGACTATTATATTTTTGTGCAACACAACAGAGATATTGATGGGGGTGGTGAGAATAATCTTTAAGGATTGAAAGAATAAAACTGGATAGAACCCTAAGAAGGGGATTCTTTGTCAACTCATTGTCAATGGACAATTATATGAGGATCCTCTATACGAAATTTACTACCATAATTCTGAAGCAGAACATCATAATTTCATATTTTTCTTGGAGATGACTTTTAACATTGTGTCTGGTCTTAATTAGGCACAAGAATATTTTTTCTAGCAACAAGGAAGACATATTTCCAACTCTTATTAGGGATAAATCCAATAACATAGGGAGGCTATTGTGGCAAGAAATCCAGTAACATATTTCAAACTCTTATTTTTAATTTGTAATTGCTCTCTTTCTCTTGAGTGTTAGGGTTATTTGAGAAATTAGTGGGGAGGGATGGTTTCTTCCTAATGGGGATTACTGTAACATGTTAGGACTTACATCATATAGTCAAAGGGGGGGGGGCTTCCATTACTATATAAAAAGGCAAATCTCAACACCTCCAACCAAGATTATCTTTCTTTTGGAAGCTGATATCCTACTAGGGTTTGAGGAAAGTATGGGTAGGGGAGAAGAAGGCGAGAATTCCCTCTCCTTCCAACAAAAAAATGGAAGTAATAGAAACTTGCAAAAACAAAAAGAGTATTCTCACATTAGCACTATAAATTCAAGTGTGTAGAGTTACTCATCATCCTCTCCCTCACCTTCAGTCTTGATGTCACCTGAGCAATCCCTCTACTCGATCTCGTCATCACTATAAATCTCTCTGCTCGATCTCAAAGTCATTTTAAATCCCTCTGCTCAGTCTTGGAATCAAAGGGGACCAATGATATAAATATATATTGCAGGAGGAATTGGTACCCAAGTCTCAGATGCAGGTCTCACATGTAGGGGCAAGTATTAGAATTTGTGGTAGTGGGATTTTTTGGTGCAAGTATCAGAGTTTGTGGTGCAAGTATTAGAGTGTGTGGGTTACATATTTTAAGGGTAGAAATAATTCAAATAATAAATGAGATCATGGGGGAATAATCTTGGTTTATATCACGTAGGATGAATTCCAAAACCACTAATCTTTACCACATTTCAACATTATGTGTAGGCTAAAGAACTTAGTGTGTATTGTTAGGTGTTTTCCTTATTTTTATTTCTTTTTTCATGCAGACTAACTATTTATTTTGTAGGTGAAAATATCAAAATGTAGGCATTAGTAAAGTATGATAACAATCATAACATGTGCCAACCAAATTGTTTGTAGATAGCCCACACACAAAAAAAAAATATCGCAACAACATTAATATATCAACATTATAACAACACTCCACCATCATAGATATATAATCATCATAACCATATTCATCATATTAAATGTATAAATGGATAGTGAGATCCATGAGATATCATAATAACCATGGAAGTAATATGGACAATGATGCCATAATAAAAACATCAACACCCATATTACTCCAATGTACATTGGCTAGTGGGTCCACTAGTATCCTATTTGGGGCGAATAATTGATGAGGTTTAGCAGTAAGGATAGTGTTCCCACTGTAAAATATCAAGACATATAACTGATTGCAATATTTTGTGATCACATTGGTGTTGACCAAAAAATGGGTCAACATATGGAAACTCCACATGGCATGCATTTTTAGCAACATGCCAACTTATAATAAATGGTTTTAGACTAAATATTGAGGAAAAACAAATTGAGTAATGATAATTATAGAAAATTTTAATTCATAACTGAGCTTTTGATAGTAAGAGTAGGTACTAGAAATTTGTACTCACTTATAAAAAAGGAAACAAGTGAATAGAATGATAATCAAGCTTTCTTCATTTTGGGCAAGAAACAAGATCAAGATTAAGAAATATTTGCAAACCAAACATTACCTATAACACTCAATATTACCTAGGTATCAACATTATGAACTTTGAGGCATATATAAACATACTTCCTTAGTTATATATCCCATAATCAAACTAGAATAACATCAACTATGTAAAGAATCTACTAAAAGGCCCATTTTAGGGGGGTGAATTTGAGTAGAATCTTCACCATTTAGGGTTAAATTTGGATAAAGTGAAAGAGTATGAAAAAAGGAAACAAAGAAAATAAAAAGGCTTGAACCAAGTATAGAAAGACTAAAAGAATCAAACATAAAATGTAAGAAGTAGATAATAAGAAAAGAAAAAATCATATTTATTTATTTATAAAAAATATTTAAATTTCCATGGATCATTATACGTATCAAATGGAAAAAATATGCGCATGATCAAGCTTATTATCATTACTAGCAAGGATGGTAATTTCCTAGTAGTGAAGTTTGGTTGAAACCCCCTTATCGATATGATCATCATGGTTAATTTCAAATAGGGAGCACAAAAGTACAACACCCAACTTTTTATGATTGTCTTGACTTGTCCAACCTTCCCAAATTGGATCATGGAAAGCAAGGTCGTGGTAGAATTTTCCCTTAAGGGGTGGAAAAACAAAATTCTTTATGATTGTCTTGACTTGTCCAACCTTCCCAAATTGTATCATGGAAAGCAAGGTCATGGTATAAGTTTCCCTTAAGGGGTGGCTTACATCATGTGAAGGATATCAATGCTTTAAACCCAAATAAGAATATGTGTGGATCCTATCATTGACATTATGGGTCTAATTATCATGATAAAAAATATTCACAAAATTTGTTAACTCATCCCCTTTGTTAACCTAGACTCGCCCCCTTTTGAAGAATGATACTAAAATTGAATCATAGGGTTAGAAAACATGTGAAAACCCTTAAGCCTTACTTCATCATTAAAATGGATTGTGAATTTTAGTCTTAATATTTGTGAAAGTAGGGGAGTCATCGAAGAAAGAAATATTGAAAGAAAACTCATCATCAAGCTTACATCTTACCTCCTTATTGGCACCATCTTCATGGAATTTTTCATTTTCAATGGAAACAATAGGATAATTCTTGTGTTCATATTTTGTATTTATAGCCTTGGAATCATGGAAAAGAGAGTCATCAAAACAAATTTCTTCTCCAAAATCTTGCTTCAAAGATGGATCAGATTGAGGAAAATTAATGTGATTCCCAATTTTTTAGAAGAGGGAATACTGGATTTTTGGGATGGTCATATTATGGAAAGTGGTTCTTGAAAATGACATTGTCCTTCTTATGGATGCATCCATTAAAAACATAATCTTAACAGCAATATTTCTCTACTAGATCAACCCTAGAGGACAATGTCCAACTTAATAATCCATTTCCAACCATGAAAGGTCAATTCATGTCTAGATCAATAATAACATAACAACTAATCTATAAGGAAACCAATTAAATACAATCAACTAGTGAAACACTATTAAGATATACCACATATTCATTATGTATGGGGATCTAAGCCCACATAACATCAACAGTGTAAGTAAGCATATTTTCCTTAACTATTTGGTAAGGATAACATGACCTCGATATTTCCATATGACCAATGCATTTTGAGAATATTAATTATGCTGGTAAAACAACATATTCTTATCAATCGTGCATAATCATATTCATGCAAGCTACATGACAATGATTAAAGTAACATATATTATCCAACATATGCATTTGAAGGAAATGAGTGATATGGAATAGGAAGGAAAGTGGGGGCATTCTAATAGTAAGAAGATCAAACAATGGCATCATACACCATTGCTAAACAACTAATTATTAGCTTCAATGTGATCCCATAATTCCTAGAACCATAAAAGACATGATATAGGGGTATCGTTGTATGCATTACCATAATTCATGCATTTTTACTTCATATTCCTTCTAAATCCAATAATAACTTGATGTCAATGTATCATTTGGCTTACTAAAGACACATTTAAAAGAAATACAAAACATGCATGTTAAATTACAAGCACCATATTTATAGTGACTTAACAACCAGTCAATATATAACACTAATTAACGAATGTGTCACACACATGTTGCAAAACTAATACCCAACCAATATATCATGCTCATCCACAGTCAAAATAACCAAAAATGCATAATTTTCAAGATTTATTTCATTCTTAGCAGGGGAAATGCAGCATTCATATCATGGGTGTGTGCATGCCAATTATGATATCACTCTATGTGTGCATATTTCCAAAAAATACTTTGCATGCATCTAAACACAATTTTACATGTAAACATGTGTGTATAGCTTCAACGCTTCTACACAATTCATCACATCAATATTCATATAATTCTAATAACCCCTAGGCATATGGCTAAAATATAATTCTTATGAATCTAATAAACTTGGGAATTTGTGTACATAACATTAACAATTTTGGGCTTATGTCTAGCATTATAGTCATGTTTTGTATGTAATCACCGAATAAAAAAAATGTGTATGGAAATAATGGATTGGTTGGGGTCTACATTGTTTGTGTAGCTATTTGAGGTGGAACAGAAGGTACTGGTACCATAGATGGGGGGTGTTGGCGTACAATTATAAGACCCTAGAACCCCTAGGGGGTGTTTGAGTTTAGAAACCCTTCCATACTGTCATTGCATGTGTCTAGTCTAATCATGTCAAATTTTAGTCCACACAAGCACAAATTGAAAAAAATTCAACGTTGGGCCCATTCACATTCACTTATAAGTAGGGTCAAGTACATGAGAAGGAATGTCTTATTTTTGGGTTTTGATAGAATAACCAATGAATATTTGATTGTCGAATTGTTTTTTTTATTCATGTTTGAGTCTGGAAACCCTCCCATAACATCAATGCATGTCTGTTGTCCTAACATGTCATGAAATTTTAGTCCATACAAGCACAAATTGAAAACAAATTCAACATTGGCCACATCCACATTAATTATTCTATAGGATTATTGTTTGATTGTCGAATTGTTTGTCCAAGTCATGTTTGAGTCTGGAAACCCTCCCATACCTTCAATGCATGTGTCTAGTCTAACCATGTCAATTTTTAGTCCATACATGCATAAATTGAAAAAATTTCAACATCGGCCCCATTCACATGTCATTTGTATGCGTCAGTTTCAAGTACATGAGCAGGTGATGCCACCCCAAAAATTGGCCTTGTTGTCCTTCACATTAATTATTTTATAGACTTGTTGTTTGATTGTGAAATTGTTTGTGTGAGTCATGTTTGATTCTAGAAACCATCCCATATTGTTAAAGCATGCGTCTAGTCTAACCATGTCATATTTCAGTCCATACAAGCACAAATTGAAAAAAATTCAACGTTGGCCCCATTCACATGTCATTTATGTGTCAGTGTCAAGTACATGAGCATGTGATACCACCCAAAAAAATTTCCTTGTCATCCTTCACATTAATTATTCTATAGTCTTGTTGTTTTATTGTGAAATTGTTTGTATGAGTCGTGTTTGAGTCTGGAAACCCTCCCATACTGTCAATGCATGTGTCTAGTCTAACCATATCAAATTTCAGTCCATACAAGAAAAAATTGAAAATTTTTCAATGTTGGCCCCATTCACATGACATTTATATACGTTAGTTTCAAGTACATGAGAATGGCGCTTTATTTTGCAGTTATTAAATATTATATAATAACAAACTAGGTGAAATAAGCATAGTTGTGCATTAACCTTGCCAAGCTTCTCTTAGTTTTGAGAATTGTTTAATATTATCTACTGAATGGGAACACCCACGTGAAGGTGGAAGCTCATATGTCCCCCCCCCCCTTTGCACGTCACTCTCAATTCCCCAAAACCCAACAAAATCTATGTACTAGAAAATAAATGACTGTGCTTTTTTTCATAATTAATAAACGTCTCCTACAACATATACCATATACTAGCATACTAGAAAATGACATAATTAAACTTGAACACTAATTTATACAATATACCAATACAAGTCAATAATTCTATCAATATTAAATCTATATATATATATATATATATATTAAGGCATGCCTCATACACTTCAATGTAATTGATCATCTTCTTCATCCAATTCCACATCTATATCATTCGATCCATATTCAACATTGTAAGGATTGGCCATATCGTCATCGTCATCGTCATTGTCGATGCCATGTTCGATAAAGTCATCATCGATATCATCTTCATGAACATTGTCTCCTACATCATCTATTTCAACTCATTCTTCAACATCTTCCTCTGTAACATGATCATCTAACTCATGTTGATCCTCTACATCATCTTCTTCTTCAATACCCTCTTGATCTTCCTCATACTTTACCGGCCTTCTTCTTGGATCATGTCTAATAACAAATGACCAACCCCCTCTACCTGGAACCTCTGAGTAAAATACATGTTCACATTGAATTAGAAGAACATAGGGCTATGTTCTTGGCTCAAGCGACCTTGTATTGACCATGGTAAAAGCATTAGCATGTTCAATAACAATTCTATCAGGATCATGTTGATTCAATCATAGCCTATACCATTTGAAAACGAATAGAACTAATTTTAAGGATTTAAAGTCACACTCCATAATATCTTCCAAATACCCATAGTATCAATTTTCTGACAATTATGGATGTCTGTCACTTCTAGAGGAAACATTCATCACCTCAAATACTGCAGTTATCCCATAATCAGATGTTTTCTTCATTTCATCCAACTTTTTTATGCGAAATTTATGACTGTTGCACCACATAGCCTTATGATGTTTTACCTGCAATATCCCAAACACGTAAAAATGACATCATCAATTGATAATTAAGTAAATATTTTATGTTTGGAAAGTACACAAAGAAAAAAAAATCAACTTGTACATCAATATAATTGAAAATAATTAAATAGTATGGCTTATTAATATGCTTGTATGCTTATCTATTAAACCATATGCTAAATCGATTTCCCTTTGTGTGAGATTGGTATCTCCATTGTGATGTGTTGCTTTAACCAATGAAGCCACACCTTCCCTTGATAATCCTTGGCCAGATTGTTTACATCGTTCAATCCATACCTTCATCCAATCAATATTGTTTGTGACGTATAAATGTAGTGCATCTCACTCTCGACCAACTGCATGAGAATAAAATTACAATATTTCACAAATGTATAATTATTTAACACAATATACCTTTATAATTGATGCATATTGAATATTAAAAATGAAATAATTAAGACGTGCGATATATGCATAAAAACCAATAGTCAAATGAATTATAATTAATCTACATCATCTAATAATTACCTTTCACCTTCCTCAATCTACCTTCCCCATCATGTACTCCCCTTCAAATTTTTTAATGGAGTTTGGATCACCAATGCACCAATATAAATTGATCTTAATAAATGCTAACCCTGGAAGATATTCAGTAGTATACACATTGGTCTGGTATACCATATATCCCTCCACCATACAACCCTCGGGACATGCTCTCTATCTAACGAAAGCCTTCAAAAAATTCAAGTGCCTCTCAACCATCAATGTTGATCTTGTGTGTATAGGTCCACACAATTCAATCTCCTCAACTTGGTGTATGGGGTAGTGTTATTGTGCATTGGAAAATGATGAAGGTAGAAACTTTTGAATTTGACACATTAGATGAGGAATTTCTCTCTTTCAATAATTTATATCTTCTTTATGGATTTCTTTAGATGAAAACCATCTACAAGTGATGCAAGCAAATCATGAGATTTAACAAAAATAAATAATACAATACATAAGTACAATTACTAAAACAAATGTCAAATATAAGTTCTACAACGAATTAAACAAGCACTTTATGTATGCAAAATATCACTACTTACCTCATGTATTTTCCAAGATCATGTATAACTTGTTTGACATTATTGTCGAAGTTGTCTGGGAGAGATAAAGGTAGAACATATTGTAACAATAAAATTGTTTCATTATTTTTTCCAAAAGCACATAAAAAAGTACAACAACATACAATATACAAATATATCTATATAAAAACCAGAATAATTACCTTAATGAAGATATACCAATCATGTGTTTTTACCCCCCCAAAATCACATTTCTTTGTTAAGATATTCTTTATGTTCGAACAAAATCTTGTGGGAAATTTAATTTTTTGTATGACTTCTTTTACAACATAGCTTTGTTGCTCCGTCAATAACCATGGAAGAGAGATTATATTAATTTGGTCTCCATCGTTATTTAATTCAATGCCATCTTTCATTGCATGATTGGCTTCCTGAATGTCACCACAAATTTTAACAATTTTTTCTTTGTCACTCCTTCCATCCAATATTCGCCGTAATGTTTTAGCTACATTCTTTTCGATATGCATTGTATCAAACAAATGAAAAAATTGTATGTGCTCATAGTAGGGAAACCTGCTAAATTGTTTGGGATAACTTTCCATTCCTCGTGGAATCCCATTAACACCTTCATGATCACAACCATCATGAATCATAGTTAAAGAAATTACAAAAATCGTTGTCAATTACAGTAAATTATCAAAAAACATTATAAAAAAAATAAATTAAAAAACATTCCATATATGATGATCATAGATAGACAATTTGAATTGTACCTTGACGATTTCTATTATATTGCAACTTACATAGGTGAGGTGTCATTCTCTGTGGTTTTAATGCAGTCTCTTCTTTCCCATTGAAAATATGTTTTTCAGTAGTTTGATACCTACGATTCTTAGAGAGGAACTGCCTATACTCATCAAACACCTCCTTTCCTAAACTTTTTGATCGATGAGATTTCATCTTAGGACCACAAACTAGACATACCAATTTTCCCTTTGTTTGAAGACCTGCAAAAGATGGATTAACTATGTCAATTATAATTTATTATATATAATGAATAATGAATTATTTAAAAAACATGCATGATTAATATATCAACTTCATAAAATTAAATACTATTAAAGTGCACGTTATAATTACATACCACAAAAAATGTGTTAGCCCTGGAGCATCATAAATTTTCCATGCAAACATTGCATGGAATTGAAATTGCATTTTCCCTATTGGTCTAGATACATCATGCGTGGTGATGTAATTCCATAGCTTTAATATCTCATCACTAAGAGGCTTGATATATACATTCATATCTTTAAATTGGTACTTACCTAATTGATTTGAACATATACAGTACATAATTACTA
>ML778782.1:94850-122322 GCA_009831015.1 Picea engelmannii | reverse complement strand
TCCTCAACAGCCTCTGAAACCTGTTCCAATGTGTTCAGAGCATATCAATTAGCCAAAAATGATTATTCAATCATAGAAAACAAACATAGGCTCACCAAAACATGTCCTCCATGAATGAGGGCTTCAAGCTCCCTAGAGCTTCCTGAAACTTCAATGGCTAAAATCCTACAAAAGAAGTCTTCAAATGGCCTTGATAATAGTGCCAATGGATTCAGGACATCCAGAAACCCCTAGCTGGGCTTTTACGGCACCTCAATCGACCAAGAAATGAGGAAGATAGGACTCCTGCCATTTTCCTCTTTCAAGCTTGTTGCCTCTGGTTCGCCAAAATGCACCCTTGTTCTTTGAACCTGGCTCACATGCAAATTTAAGCGTGAAAACCCAGCACCAGGTGCAACCACACCAATGGTGAAAACCGTAGGACGATTAGGGCACCTCCAACCCCTAACCGCCTAGCACCTGGGCATATGGTGGGTCATATGACCTTGCGCATTATAAAAAGGGGCTCTGTTTATAGGCAAATAAATCCATGACATATGGTGGGTCGTTGAACCATCCAAACCACAATTTAAAACCGCGCCAACCGTCACACCAAGTCATATGGTATAACTTATGAAAACCGTGGTCTTAAAAATCATTTGAAATGGCGTGCGGGTTCCATATAACAAAGGGTCATATATCATATAAAAAAACCGCGGGTTTTATATTTGAAATCCCACGTGATTTATATATGTTCATGGTTCTATGTTAACACAATAAAACCTTGGGTCGGGGCTAAGCCCCGGCCCGACCCCCCACCATATACCATATAACATAAAGTTAAATAAATATTAAAACGTTATATAACAAGAACCAATATAGTGGCGCGTTGGTAGAACGGAATTTGCAAAGGCTTTGTCGGTGGGGAGGTCCGGGGTTCAATCCCCACGAACTCTGCAAAATTTTGAACAAACCATTAAACCAACAGCCAATAAAGGGGTGCCACGTGGCAGCCCACCACTGGGCCACGTGGCACCTTACCATTTGCCAAAAAACAATGCCACATGTCGCCTCCCAATTCGACCACGTCAGCCAAGAAATAACTGCCACATCACCAGCTACTCTGTCAGTGTACTTCACACCATGTCACCTTTATGGACATGCCACGTCATCATCCGTACGGATTGTACGGACTGCACAGTCAGCGTCCCTTTTTTTTCCTGTTTGGCGATTCGAACAGATCTTGATATCTCTCGCTCTCGATGTCCGTTTGAGGCGAAATGAATTGCGTTGGGTTCGTGATGACGAGGGCTATGCTCACGTTCAGTTTGAGGCAATTCTGAGAATGTTGATTTTTGAGCTAAAATTTGACCCCTGGTCCAGATTTTGATCATTGATAAAAAAAATAAGCCACACCAAGGAAATAGATCTCATCTTTGCAAATGGATTGACACCATCTGCTGCCAAAGAAATCCTAACATTACGAGGTTATTTTTTAGAGTGTGGTCATTTTTCCTCCATGTCTCTAAATGTAGAACCATCTGCAGGAATTCAAAGCATGTCATCTTCACTTCTATTTCGTGCATGGTAATCCAACAATTCTGCTAAGTTTTTGCACCTAAACAGTTGTTGCAAGTGTGGAATAATGGGAATATAACAAAGAACCTTGTGAGGCACATTTTTTATTACTTGATCTGTTTGATATCTACTACTATGACATTCGGGGCATTCTGTTTCAAATTCATATTGTTTATAATATATAATATGATCATTGGGACATGCATCAATTGCTTGATACTCCATTCCAATATCTTTCATGATGGCAGATAAATATCGATATGTGCAAGGTAAAATATTTGATGGTGGTAACAAATATTCAGTTGTCAAGTAGGTACATCAAATAAAAAAAATGGTTAATATAATATCAAGAATATTAACGACAAGTATTTCATCCATATTAATTTTACTGATGAACTAACAATAAAAAATTTAGAGGAACAAATATAACATTTATCGTGATCAATATGTGTGTGTGTGTGTGTGTGTGTGTGTGTGTGTGTGTGTGTGATCAATGAAATATATTACATAGCTTAACATTTGTGTGATCGGTGTGTTTGAAAAACCATTCATAACCTTCAAGTTCATTATCAACAATACAACCGAGAGAAGAGTTATGTTGGAAGAGAAGAGTTCATTCTCAAGTAGAGGTAAATCATGATCATCATCAAAGTCTTCATTTTCATGATCATCATCGTGATCCATTCTAACATTAAATGTATCATGGATCAATGTATTTTTACCATCATCCTCAAATATTTCATCAGCATGATCATCGTCTTCCATATGATCATTAAATTGATCTTCAATATTTGTAGCTCCATGTTCCTTTGACGCTTGTTCTGCAACCACATTCTCCATGTGCGGATATGCCCTAGGAGGCCTTTCCTTTATAATTACAAACCATCAAAATATATTAGTGTATATATAAAAAATATAAAAATGATACATACATTTACAAAAACTATCAATATAAAGACATATATAATTAACAACATACCAATGGATGATATTAATGCCCCCCCTCAACGTGTCCATGCTCCCTACAATGTATTTTAGTTTTTGAGATATTTAATCTTATCCTATTAAATCCCCTGCATTGACTACAATGACAATAACATTTCCCATCACCCTTTCTTTTCACTCCATCCCACAATCTAGTAGGTAATTGTCGATTTTGTTCTTGTGGATCAAGAATATTGCTATGTGAGATTTTCTTTTACCAAGCTTGATTGACGATTATTGATCTTAAAAAATTAAGCTCCACACTTCAAATATTTGTAATGATAGTAACAAATAAAATAATCCTAGTTTGCCACCAAAAAAATAGTCCTTGTAACCTCTGAAAGTCATCGCTAGTATAGCAAAAATGTCGGAATGTTTCTAGCATTCCAGGTTTTTATAAATAAATAGGCGTCGGATTTTAGATGAATGTTCACTATTGAACGTTACCGTAATAAATGTGAGGAGCAGTTGAGTAAGTCTAGGTCAAAGGGAAATGGTCTATTGATATTTTTTGTAATTCATAAATCCAATGCCTTCTCCATGGTCGTCGAATATCTGATGACGTTGGGGCCAATTCAAAAAAAAAAACCCAACAAAATTACAATTTCTAAAGGTAAAATTCGACGACAGTGCAAATGTTTTGGGTGGATTCAGAGGATGTAATCGGATTTTGGATTCAAATGTAGTTGTGATGACTCACAATGTTGTAGAAAAACTGTCAAGGTTGAAACCCCTGTTTTGAGCCAGTGGAATAGGTGGGTGGCCATCGATTTCCGCCTGGATCAATCTAGTAGCTATTGCAATTGTTTCTTCACTTCATCTGCTTCCACAACAAACTATATATACAACCCAATATTTGGTAATGGGGAGTCAGGAAACAATTGTATCTCATGCTCCACTTCCCTCTTAGATGGCATCGCTTTAGGCTCCTGGAAGACTCCCCTATATGCCTGCAACAACACCTACAACTATTGTTTCTACTATTTTCTACATCCTTCCAGGGATTCCTTTAATCTTATTGATTCCTCCATTGGTTGAGTCTCTCTTAAGAAAATAAATGCATACTTTTTATTAGAAATGACCAACGTTTTTTCTTGGTTAACACTTACCATAGAGATCTTTGACTTTCCTTTGTGTGCATTGATGATGTATGAATTTCCATCCTTGATTAGACGGTATTGGTTTTCTCTTCACATGAATATCAGATGTAGGGGCTTCCAAACACTACACCACACACATCAAAAGGTACTACATCTCATTCCACTTCATCAATAAAATATGCACTTATAACAAACTTGATCTTACATTGTTTAGTGACTCTGATTTCGACATCCTTAATCACCCATTTGAATGGACATGAGCTTGGATTATTATGAACCTTCAACCCAAGATTGTTGACCAGATCATTTGATATGAGATTGGATTGTGAACTAGAATTGAATAAATCATCTACCTTGGTCCTTTTTACATAGATACTAATTTATGAAAGAGTTTTATCATTTCCTTCTCTTCCTTATGATAAAGGATACTCAAATTCACCTCCTTCTACATTGAAGTGCAAACAATATTCTCATCCACATATGAACTATTCTCTACCTGGTTTTTTGAATCCTTTCCTAGAAGGTTCTTCTTCTCGGCATCCTTCTTATAGATCTTTGGATTCAACTCTGAATGTATCTTACAACATTTTTATTTAGTGTGACCATAAATATTGCAATGGTTGCAGTGGTTGTTTGGATCCTTGCATTGATGTCCAGTGGCTATCATCTTCTTGTATTTCCCTTTCCACTTCTTCTTCCCCTCCTTGGAATCTTCTTGGTGATATTTATGTTTACAACCACTTGGTTGTCCTTTATTATGGATTATGTTCTCCAGATATTATGCTTGCACACAGGCCTCATCAACGTTCATGGGTTTTAATAGCATCACATGTTTTCACAAATGACTATGTATACCCCTCAGATACTTGAGGAGTACATCTAGGTTCTTGGGAGATACCCGACATGATCACCATCTTCCTGAATTTGATGGTGTACTCTTGCACACTTTTCCCTTTCATGTAGCTAGAGTAATGCTAAAGGATCCATTGGTCCTCTACATACCCAATAGGGTAGAACTAGGACTTGATGAGGGTTTTAAAATCCTCCCACTTAGTTATTGGTGGATCACCCTCTAGCCTAAGTGTCTTTGTGTGGCTTTCCCACCAAGTTAGTGCATGGAATTTTTTTTTTCAAACCACATAAATCATAATAATCAAACCATTTGGAAATCAAACCATATTTGTAAAAACATTATCTCATTTATCTTAGGCAATAACCAATTGATTCCTTGTTACTGCCTTTAAAATTTTGCAAAAACACCATTCTATTTGTGTCACATGTGCATCATTGACAATAATTAACAAAAAAAATATCATGGAAGAATATTTAGAGAAACAAAAATAAAAATCATATCAATTAGAGGGAACTTACAACACCAAAAAAATGTTAACGGAAAATATCTTTAAAAATACATTGAAAAATTCTACACACTAATACACAACATGATATACTTCCTCCATGTTGAAATAAGTGAAAAAAAATAATGGGAGTAAATTATTAAAAACATTTTCTTGTCCTAAATAAATTTACATGACTTCAATTGAAAATTCATGGTTTTCCCAAGACTCTCTACTACTAACTAATCATCCATATGTAGCGAATATACCCAAAACATTGGGATGCATAATCATTGATTTCGAGAAAATATTAAGAAAACCTATTATATGTTGATGGAAAAAGTTTATATTTAGGAAGAAAATATAAGTGTATGCATAGTTATAATCATAAATTAGGCTACATTTTTTTCGCTTTTAATGAAAAAATGAAACTTTTTAGCTGAAATTTCTTCAAAATTTTTGAAATTTAACCAAATTGGCGAAATTTCGCTTTAAAAAAGCATTGGTGTATGTCCCTACAATTTTAGTTAGGAAAATGAAATATTCTTCTCTTCATTTGTATTATGGACACTCAACTACACTTCTAATTGTTGCAACCAATGATTCGACTTAACATCATCGATCTCACTTTAGTAGGGTTTGATGTCCACTTTTCCTTTGATTTTGAATAAAGGTTGTGAAGGAGTGATGGAAATGGAACTTGGTTTCTCTTTCTCGAGCCCTTATTTTACTCCTTTTCTAGGTCTTCACTATCTATTAATTTCTCATCTGATCCATCTTTTGAGTTAGAGCGAACAACCTCCCCAAAAGGTTTGAACTTGTTTACTAGTGCCACCATGAGGAGAGCCATGTTGCGAGGCAACTTGTTTTTCCAGCATCAGAAATCTCTCTTCCACTGCATCACGAGGGTTGTTATGAACAAACTTATTTTCCATGGCTAGGGTTTTATGACTTCCTTCTTAAGAAAACTCCTAAATCCTATAACTTTCCATAAACACCCCAAAGAAAACTGCTCTAATACCAATATGATCTGTAAAATACCATGAATATCCCAATGGAATAGTTCATCATAAAATATTTTGTAATATTATGAAATCTTAGGTTATGCTATTTATTTCCTTAGATCCCAGATTAATTATTACTAGCTTATTGCTCATATTTATGAAAATAATTGAATAAAAAGTGAAAGAATGTTGAAATATACACACCATCCACACAATTGAACACATTATCTAACCTGGGAAACCCAATACAGGAGAAAACCTAGTTAGAAGTTGAGGCTTATGCTCTACTCTCTTTTCTTTAGTTATGAAAATGCAAATACAAAGAAAGGGGCACTCACCATGGAGTTTCCTATGACTCTATGACTAGAATGGCCACTACAGACTCTTCTTCCTACCTCTGTTATGATCTCAAATCCCACTCCTTGTATTTGTTTCTCAATTATGGAACAAGTACAATACAAAAGAACGAAACCCCTTCTCTTCCTAGCAGCTTGTTATTTAACATATCCCGGTAGCCATCTAGGGTTAGGGTTTTTGCATCCTCAACCCTCAACTAGTGATAGGATTTTGGACCTTCTAGAATATTCTTGAAATTAAATATGTGGATAGCCCCACATGTGTGCGTAATGGGGGATGACATGGAATCCACTCATACCATGGTGGTCAACAAGGTAGGTCAACTTGCAAGGGGAATAACTTCTACATATGAGCTTTGTTTGAGGCAATTTTTGCACCGTTAGAAAGGTCTCAATGTGTAGAATAGTTTCAAGGGGTTGAGATCTATGCTCACATATGTTTTTCCTAAAACAATTCCATTTTATGTCTCAAAATGATTAATATGGAAGGTTCCATAACCCAAATCTCCAAACCAGGAATTTCCACTAAAATGGGCCTTACAAGTCAATTTCTCCAATTTATCCACCCATAATGTACTAAGATAGATGAAAAATTATATAATGATCCATTTTGTATCACCATTAGACAAGTGTTGGTGGATAATTATAGGGACCAAGGTTTCTTCCATAGGGAAAAGGAAACCTATGGAATTTTTTATGATGAAAAAACAAAGAAACATAGACTTAGAGTATGGAACAAATGTGTCATCCCATCATTCAAGGACATTTTTAGAGATAACAATGAAAATGTTTTATATGGGAAGGATAATACACCAACATTGAAGGTATGTAAGGTTTGATCTCCTAATGAGGAGAAGGGTTCCAAACAAGCTCTCATTTATATCAATGTAGGAATACGGGAATCAATAGTTAGGCGTTGAGGAATAAGCCCAAACCACCTCAAAAATCAAAACCCTACTTTGTTGAAGACCCAAGTAACATTCTAGAAGGCCATTTTCCCTATAGATGAACTATTTTATGAATGTTTTTTATAGATGAAATACCACGAAGAAAAGGAATTAATGAATATGGGGTTATGGAGAGGTTTTAATTGTCAATGAGATCTTCGGTGTTGTGGAGGAAGGATGATGGAGTTCATGATTGTAGGTTAGGGTTTTAAAGAAAAAAGGAAGTGTGTGAGGTTTCACTAGGGAAGAGCCAAATTGGTGTTGGGATAGGATATATCGATAAACTAGATAATTGAAATACAACAATATAAGAGAAGGTGTTAGTAGGGAATTTTTACCATGGAACGATGTTGAAGAAGAATCTAGTGGAATGGTCCCATTCCATGCATTCCCAAACTATGATGAAATTGTCAAGAAATGTCACCTTGTTTGTTTGCAATGAATGATCTATGGAATAACATGCTTGATGTGCATGGTGAGAACCTTGCCCAAGATTTTATATGATGTGTTTAATAGAGTGATGGGCCTCCAACTAGTAATCAACATGGGGTCTCCTACCTTATGATGAACTTTATGTTACCTTGGTTGATTATTTCTCCAAGAGACTAGTTTACTAAGATCCTCTATATATATTGGGAGAAGGTCTATCTTGAATAACTCACAAATGGCCTTATAGAACTCATAATGAAATCCATAAAGGTTAGATTCCTTATCATCAAGGAAAAGAGCATGTTCACATGTTTTCTTTTTTTCTTTAGAAACCATGCATAAAACCACATCCAAACCTTTATGTGTGCCCCCCATATCTCCTATATGAGGCCTTGATTTTGA
Source organism: Picea engelmannii (assembly GCA_009831015.1). Lineage (NCBI taxonomy): Eukaryota > Viridiplantae > Streptophyta > Pinopsida > Pinales > Pinaceae > Picea > Picea engelmannii. The sequence continues at coordinate 114,206 of ML778782.1, read as the reverse complement.
AACACCATTTTGTAATGTTGAATGTATTCCTTTTCAATACCTACATTATCGGTGGTGCAACCTAAATAAATATTTAGGGAAAACATATTCTTGTTGGTCTCTTTGTCAAACAACCCCTTAAAAAAGCCTTAACGGATTTGTCTCGTATTTTTAACTAGTGTAACCTCGATTCCAACTAAGCACTTTTGTCTCTTTGGATCTTGTCCACCTGAAGAAAATGGCACATATTCACTACATGAGATTGTTTCTCCTGGCAGCATGGGTCCCATTATAGTTTTTACATGGTGTAATCTAAAAAGAGAGGATAATTAATGTAATGTTAGGTACCCAAAGAGGTACCTAAAGAGGATTATTAATGAAATATGGTTATAATCATGGAAAAAGGCCCATTAAGTTGTTGACCTGTGAACTCATTAATTAATGTAATGGGTCATACTCATTTAATAAGTCCTTGATCCAAAAAATCATTAGACATTAATTATTACTTAATTCACATGAACATCTAACTTGATTTCAAAATAATAATGATCGTTTGACTGATTGAAAAATACATATGCATTACTTATCTATCCAAATTCACTTTAATGATAAACAACCTACAAATAATTGTGTGAAATAAAACAACAATAGAAAAATCACATACACAAGTTTTTTAACAGAGTTCACCCAATTTGAGTTACATCTCTAGGTCTTCTTCCAATAGAGACCTCTTTATTAATGCTCAAATTATTTTGTTTTACAATGACCTATTTACACATTTCTCAAACTCAGAAACAGAGTGCACCATCGAATTCCTTGGGAAATTTCGAGAAAAATGAGTAAAAAGTTCATAAAATTTTGTTGAGGAACCTCTTAGCATGCTTTATGGTGTAATATCAAGGTCTTGATACCTCTGGCACAAACCTTGCGACCCAATCCATACTGTGAAATCATGTGTCTTGTGCCTCGATCTACACGCCCATTAAATAGGGGGTCAGGTTAAACCGCTACCTGAAATTCATGGCAAACATTAACTATAATATCATTGGCATGCCTTAACATGAGGCACCTTTTGAAAAACAATTAAGGAGTTTGGGATATATGGAGGAGGTTGCAGGTTCAACCCCCTATGAACCTCTCATTTGTGGGAATTTTGTTATAATTATGTATGCAATATTATAAAGTATGTTGGTTTATATGTGTGTGTGTGTGTGTGTGTGGTGGAATATGTTTCATTAGCCCCGTAGAATATGGCACATGGTTACAATGTAATACATATTTATTGGTTCGATGGATTATCCCTCGACCCTTTTTCTCCGATTTAAAATATCCAATCAACATAAATAAATGTGCGCCCATGTATGATTAAGTAACATGCGGTGGGTATAATGGTAAGTAATTGGTTTGTTTGGTGGGATATTTGGGTTCGATCCAACTCCCAACAATAATTTTTAAACCACCTTATCCATAGAGGGCCAATGGGAGGCTTCCACGTGTCAATATACAATCGATCCACCTATGCCATATAGATTCCAAGTCACCTTCCTAGTCAGACATATGGTATGCCACATGGCATTCCATGGTGTTGCCACATCAACACCATGCGGATTGTATGGTTGTGCCATGTGTCACCCTTACAATGGTGACACATGTCACCTTTTGCCCTTTTGACTTTGACTTTTTCCCTATTTGACCTGAAATTTGACCAACCATAACTTTTGAGCATTACAGATCTTCTTGGACCTTTGTGAGCGTTCTGGATCCTCCTGGATCATTCCTCCCCATTTGAAGCCTTTTGGACCACCAAAATTTTTAATTACTCATGAAATAAGTGAGGGTAAATCTTCCTCACCTTCTTGATCTCGATCCCCTTTTCTTTGCTTGGTTTCACCCTTTAATACCAACTCAAAGATATTCCACATCACCTTGCTGTGAAGTCTTGATTCTTCTGTCAAGAATAGCCTCTTCTTGTAGCTCGTCTAAATTATCTGGAGCAAAATCATCAACTATCAAAACCTAAATACTTTCATCTTCGTCCATAATCATAAGAGTCTCATAAAGTTTCAAATTCTCAACATTTACCATTGAATACATTTGCATGTAGGATGGTAGATCTAAACGAAAGGAATTAGTACCAATCTTCTTTAAGATCTTGAATGGACCATATCGGATTGGCCTAATATTTTTACCTTCACCTTTCATTCTATCCTCGTTAATATGTAACCATACTTGATCACGGACTTGGAATTGATAATCAAACCTATGTTTAACATGCCTAACATTCTATTTGGCTTGGCTCTTCTCCAACTATTCTTTTATTGCTTGATGTACCTACTGGATCCTATGAATAAACCTTTCATATTTATCTGTATCATCCGATCCACTCTCTTTACTTGCTTATCCAAAAAAAAACTCCATATATGATTTAGGAAAGTACCCCAAACATACTTCAAAAGGATTTCTCTGAGTAGAAGAATGCATGGAATGATTATAAGCATGATGCACATAGGGAAATTGTTCGTCCCACAACTTAGGATTATTGTTGTAGTGTCCTCAAAGTAGATGTACCATTGTTTTGTTTACCACCTATGTCTATAAATTTGTCTATAGATGAAAAGTTGTGCACGTATTCAACTTAGTATCCATTAGCTCCCATAAATGAGACCAAAACTTTCCAAAAAAGAAAGAGTCTCTATCTCTTATATTAGATGTAGGCAACCCAAAATGAACCCAAACATTAGCAAAGAACATATGTGTTGTCTATTGTTGGATATGAGTTATATTATTTGCACGACTAGTATTAGTTTCTGTTGCGTTGTGTCAGGCACGCATGGGGTTTGAGGGAGGACACTAGGCCCCCCCTCGAGGGTTATAGGGGGAGATATCCCCCATGCGTGGGGGTTCAGGGGCAGCAGCCTTGAATATTTTTTTGCCTTGAGAAACGTGTCACATTTTTGCTTCAATTTTTGTGTCACCTCGATTTTTGTGTCCATAGTTGGGAGGTTTTTTGGCACATGGTTTTTTCCAATGGTTTTCTATTTCCAGTTAAGGAATTAGGGTTTTTGACTAATCCAAGTCATTGGTTTAGGGTTTTGGATGTCGTTGCCCCCTATATGTATATTGTATTGTAAACAATGTACCACTATGAATGAATATAGAATATGTTGGTTTTCCTGATTTGGGTTTCCAGGGGAAAAATATTTTTGTAATGTGTGTATTTTCCATTGTATCTTTTATGTTCTTTTATTGAAAATATGTTTGCAGTAAAATAGTGTACAAGGTTAAAATCTACATTTGGTATCAGAGAATTGTTGGCTTCAAGGGGATGCCTTTGTGGTCAAGGGTTTGGCTCGAGAATGTGATAAGCCTTGTTACAGTGGGGGATATGTGGTATTGATTTTTAAGGTGAAAAGAAATGGTGAGAAATTCAAAAATGGAGATCAAGAAGTTTAATGGGAAAATTTTTGATTTGTGGAATCTCAATATGGAAAACCTATTGGTGGACATAGATCAGTGGATCGTGGTGGATCCAAGTACTGCACCTACATTAACATCAGAAAATGACTGGAAAAAGTTGGATCAGAAGGTGAAGAGGAAAATCTGATTGCATCTCTCAAATTCAATATTATTGAATGTGTCAGAGGAAGCTACAACCAAAGATTTATGGGATAATTTGTGGAAGTCGTATCAGTCTAAGTCCCTAGTAAATAAACTATTCCTAAGAAAGAAGTTGTATAACCTGAGGATGAGAGATGGAGACTCAATGGAAAATCATTTGAATGCCTTCAATACTGTGGTAATTCAGTTAGTATCTGTTGAGATTAAAATTTCATATGAAGATAAGTGTATCGGTTTATTGTGCTCTTTACCAGACTCAAGGGATAGTTTGGTTGTGACCATAGGTAGTAATACAACTACCTTGAAGTTTGATGAAGTTTGAAGTTTGACTCAGGTGCATCCTTTCATATGACTCCCCACAAGGAGTGGTTCTTTGAATATGAAATGTATGATGGAGGTAACGTTTTCATAGGTGATGAATCGATAATCAGAATCATATATCAAGGAAAAGTCAAGTTGAGACTCATAGATAGAAGGATTAGAACACTACATGGTGTTCTGCACATCCTAGGATTGGCCATAAATTAGATTTTTGTAAGCAAAATGGACGATGCAGGGGTAAAAAAAATATTTGAAAAGGAAACCTGCAGGATGGTTTGAGGAGAAATGGTGCTATTAAAGGGAGTTTGGTTTTGAACTATGTATAAGCTGCAAGGAATCATTATTAGTGATGGGTGTAATAGTTCCATTGTTCCTGATATTGGAGTTGAAGAAGAAAGAACTCCTAGACTCTCTGGAGAAAAGGTTATGTTGTGACATCAAAGACTGGGACATATTAGAGAGAAGGATCTTTGAGTACTACACGGTAAAGGTATGGTTGAAGGTATGTCTAATTTATCTCTATATTTTGATTTCTATGAACATTGTGTATATGGGAAGCAGAATCAAGTAAGATTCGCCTCTGGTGCAACAAGTGCAGAAGGAATTTTACAACTAGTTCACAATGATGTGTTTGGACCTGTGTCGGTTCCATCATTGGGAAAATCTATGTACTATGTCTCATTTATATATGACTTCTCCAAGAATACTTGGATACATTTCCTCAGTAAGAAATCTGAAGTTTTTGACCGGTTTAAAGAGTTTAAGGATCTTGTTGAGAATCAAATAGAGAAAATAATTAAGGTGTTGAGGACAGATAATGGTGGAGAGTTTTGTGGGAATGAATTTGAAGAATTATGTAAGAAGAGTGGTATATAAAGGTAGAAGACTACTCCATATACACCTCAGTAGAAAGGATGAACATGACATTGATGAAAAAAGCAAGGTGCATGCTCAGTGGTGTTGGGTTAGGGAAAGAATTATGGGCAGAGGAAGTGGGTACTACATGTTACCTAGTCAAAAAATCACCCTCATGAGCGTTGGATGACAATACTCCACAAGAGGTATGATCAAGTAAGAAACCTTCTCTCACACATATCAAGGTATATGACTATGAGGCCTATGTTCATGTTCCAAAGAAAAATATAAGTAAGCTAGATAAGAAGGATGAAAAGTGTATCTTTCTTGGGTATAAATATGGTCTCAAAGGTTATAAGCTTTGGAACCCATAAACTAAGAAGGTTGTGTATAACCAAGATGTGGTATTTAGAGAAATGAAGGATGTTGTTAAACAGGAAGTCCTACCAAGTAAGGAAGAACCAAAGAAAATAGAGATTGATTTAAAGGATGATGAATCAGACTCTACAGAAGAACATGAATCAGAAGAAGAAGATCATCATACTCTAGTATTGAGGAGATTGGTTTGAGAAATAAGGCTATCGGAAAGGTATACTCCATCTAATTTTCATTCAAATTTTTCTTTGTCTATTACTGATGATGATCCTAGAACTGTCAGGGAGGCAGTGGATTCAGAGGATGGAAAGCTCTGGGAAAAGGCCATGGATGAAGAAATGACATCCTTGGATAAGAATGAGGCTTGGGATCTAGTGGAGTTTCCGACTAGAATAAATATCATTGGAAGAAAATGGGTATTTAAAAATAAGTTGAATGCAAAAGGAAAAGTGGAGAAATACAAAGCTCGATTAGTAGAAAAGGGTTATTCCTAGGTTGAGGGAATTTATTTTGGTGAGATTTTTTCTCTTGTTGCCAAGTTAACTTCTATAAGATTTATATTATCTTTTGTTTCTTCATTTGATTTTGAAGTAGACCAGATGGATGTGAAAACAACATTCCTACACGGGGATCTAGAAGAAGAAATCTATATGAAGCAGCCAGAAGGATTTGCTATGAAGGGAAAGAAGGAGCTGGTATGCAAGATGAAAAAGTCCCTCTATGGTTTAAAACAATTACCAAGGATGTAGTATCTACAATTTGATACTTATATAATGGGAATTGGCTTCACAAGAAGCAAAGAGGATCATTGTGTGCATTTTAGATTAATTGGTGATCATTTGATTTATTTGGTCTTGTATGTGGATGACATGTTGCTGATAGGAAACAACAAGGAGATTATCCAAGATGTGAAAACTCAGTTGTCCTCTAAATTTTACATGAAGGATCTTGGTGCTTCAAATTTCATTTTGGGCATGGAAATTAAAAGAGATCAGAAAAAGAAGAAAATATGGTTAAATCAGAGAAAATATGTCAAGACGATATTGCAGAGGTTTAATATGCAAGAATGTAAACTAGTCAAGGTCCGTATTCCTGTTGGTGTAAAGTTATATGTGGATCAATGTCCCAAGACACAAGAAGAGGAGGAGGACATGTCTCGTGTTCCATATGTGAGTGCAGTTGGCAGTTTGATGTATGAAATGGTATGTACTAGACCAGACATTGCACATGTAGTGAGAGTTTTGATCAGGTACATGTCAAAACAAGGGAAGGAGCATTGGACAATAGTAAAAAGGGTTTTTATGTATTTGCACGGCACTGCTAGCTATGGATTGTGCTACCAAGGAAGACCAGGATTCGACAAAGTGTTGGACATACATGAGTTTGTGGATGCAGAATGGGTTGGAGATCTGGATCATAGGAGATCTACAAGTGGGTATGTGTTTAACCTATTTGGAGGAGCAATCAATTGGATGAGAAAAAGACAGGTTGTAGTGGCACTTTCAACTATAGATGTTGAATACATGGGAGCCACTCATGCAAGTAAGGAAGCAATATGGTTACAAATATTGTGTACAGATATTGGATTGGTACATCAAGCTGTAAGGATAGATTGTGATAGTGAGAGTGAAATTTTTCTGGCAAAGAACCCAACTTATCATTCAAAGACAAAGTATATTGATATTCAATATCACTTTGTGAGAGACATAGTTGAAGAAAAGAAAGTGTTGTTGATGAAGGTGGGCACTTTGAAGAATGTTGCAGATTCATTAAAAAAATATGTGAGCACTGAGAAGTTCTCTTGGTGTAGAGGATCCATGGGCATTAATGCCCTGGATTGTTGACTATGTAACCTTGTAACCCCCTGTATGAAAACAAAATAATAGTAGAAGTATGTTGGGTATGTGTTATATTCTTTGCATGACTAGTATTAGTGACTTCTACGTTGTGCCAGATGCGTAGGGGGTTGCAGGGAAGTGATATCCCCCTTACATGGGCATTCGAGGGAAGTTCCCCTAAGAAATTTTTTTCCTCGAGAAACGTGTCTCATTTTTACCTCATTTTTCATGTCGCCTCAATTTTCGTGTCCATTTTTGGGTGGTTTTTCAGCACATGGTTTTTTTCGATGGTTTTCTATCTCTGGTTAAGGAATTAGGGTTGTTGACTAATCCAGGTCATTGTGTTATGGTTTTGGATGTCGTTGGCTCCTATATGTATATTGTATTGTAAACAATGTACCACTATTGATGAATATATAATATGTTGGTTCTCTCGGTTTGGGTTTCCAAGGGAAAAATATATGTGTAATGTGTGTATTTTCCATTGTATCTTTTCTGTTATTTTATTGAAAATTTATTGGTAGTAAAATATTGTACAATGTTAAAATCTACATCTATTCAGTTGTGACCTATTTCTTTCATGGCATTAAAATATGCATCTTACTGAATCTATTCACAACTACATATAAATAATCATGACCTTTTCTGGACATTAGAAAACCTCCAAATAAATCCATAGAGATACTTTCCCATGGCTGAGAAGGTAATGGAAGTGGCGTATATAATCCCAACATTTTGTTGTTAGGTTTACTCTTTACTCTAATTACATTTACTCTTTCATCTATGGGTATCCAAAGTTTTCCAAGATGATACAAAAAAATTTCATGCACATGATAATCTAACTATTGATTTCCATGAATCAAATCCATATATACATCTTTAAAGTCATCATCCCTTGTATATTGTTCAGCGTAACTTTCATGAGCTAAGGGATTATACCTTAGTATTGTAGATTCATTGATCACTGGTGTTGACAACATATCTGCAACCTTGTTATGAATACCTTTCTTATACTTGATTACCAAATGAAACTGTTGTAAGAAACCCATACACATGAAATGTTGTGATTGTTATAGCGTGTTCTATGACTGCAATTGTTGATGATATGTATGAACTATTGTCTCCTTTCCCATTAGTAATGCTTCCATTTCTTCACACTTTGTACCAATTCATACAATTCCTTATCATATGTTGGATAGTTAATTATTGCTTGAGTAAAAATTTTAGAATGATAACATATAGGTTTACCTCGTTGCATCAAGAATTCTCCCATGGCATATCCACTTGCATCAGTTTGAATCTCAAATGGTTGTTGTAGATCTAGAAAATCCAAAATTGGCGCGGTGCTTACCTTTTCCTTCAATGTCTCAAAGGCTTTATGTTGTTTTCCTCCCTATTGAAAGACTTGTTTTACACTTTTTAATTCTTGGAGAGGAGATACTATGAAAGAGAAATTAGCAATAAATTTCCTCCAGTATTGTATCGCTCCTAAGAATCTTGTAACTTTATGGCAGTGGTTGGATTGGACCATTTCATAATAACCTCTACTTTTGTAGGATCTATATTTAACTAACCATTCCCTACAATGTAATCCAAATATATCATAGAAGTTTTTCCAAACTCACATTTAGACAACTTGATATACAACTTCTCCTTCTTTAAGAGTTCAAATACTGTCTTGACATGCATTATATGATCTTCCCATCTTCGACTAAAGATCAAAATATCATATAAGTAGAAAATGACAAATTCATCTATGTAAGGCCTCAATACATCATTCATTACCCTCATAAATGTCGTAGGTGCATTACATAAGCCAATAGGCATAACTAGCCATTCAAACAACCCTTGCTTTGTCTAGAAAGAAGTTTTCCATATATCACTTTCTACAATTTTGATCTGAAGGTAACAACTTCTCAAATCTAGATTAATGAAATAGACAACATTATTTAACTAATCAAATAAAGCATCAATCCTAGGAAGAGGATATATGTTCTTTACGTAATATTGTTCAGTGCTCAAAATTCAATACACATCCTCCATGTACCATATTTCTTTGGAACTAATACAATAGGAGATCCACACAAAGAGGAACTTGGCCTTATGATTCCTTTATCGAGCAACTCCTAAACTTGCTTATTTATCTATGCATGATCTATCACAGATGACCTATACATACCAATGTTAGGAAAAGGAGAAACATGTTGCAAATAGATTTCATGTTCAACCTCTCTCTTAGGAGGAAACCCTATAGGTTCCTAAAATAGCACATCATAGTTAGATATGATTTTGACCAACTCCTGTTGATGATATGGATCACAACTTGATAAAGCATCAGATATCTCTTCTTCTTTTTGTTTCACTATCATGAGAACAAAATATTTCCTTGCATTCACGAGTCTCTTCATTTGTCATGTTCTCACTAAAGAAACATTAGTTTAATACGATGAGCTCTGACAATAAATTCAATCACAGACTTGAAAAGGTGGTATTTATTCTCCTCACAATAAAATATATATGGAATACCCAAGACAATATCACAAATGTCAAGAGGCACAATATCTAACTCAACCTCATCAAAGAACTTGGATGTAATTGCAAATCCGATCTTACACTTCTTTGTTACATGCAACTTATCCTCTTCACACACTCAACCTAATGGATATGGTTTTTTATGAGGTGTCATATCCAAACCCAACTTCTTAACAATTGCTTCGAATATCAAGTTAAATTGAGATCCACTGTAAAAAAAAATATCTATCTTTGTATGCTTGACTATAACCCTGATATGAAAAAGATTGCTTCTTTTCTTTTGATCAATAACACTTTCCAATTTTGTAGACTGAACTGAATAATTAGTGGTATATATACCTTTGCTTCCTATTTCCATGATCTTAGATTAATCTCTTGAATCTGATCCCAGATCCCGTCAATTTGATGCAACAGTCTTTTTCTTCCCTTTATCGTGGAACTTCTTTGGTCGTAATTTTGGATGCAGTTTCCAACACTATGATTCCTTGGGCCCCTTTCTCTTACAATGGAAACATGTAGGTTTTTCTTCAACATTCTTTACAATGGTTGACTTCTTACTCTTCCATTTTCCTTTCAGTTTCTTTTTTAACTTGTGTGGCTTCTTATCTTCAATCACATGCTTCCCCTTACTAGCCTCCACGTGAGTAGCTTGGAATGATACTTCATCAATGTTAGTAGGGTTAAACATCAAGATAGTGTGTCAAATATATGAGTGCATGCCACCAATATACTTTAGAAGAGTTTCGTGAGTATATAACGGAATTTCTAAACATAATTTTTTTTTTTTTAATTTCTACATATATACTTGGATATTTTCCCCCTTTCCTTGCCTGAGATGTTGCCATTCCATAATTGATGTTTTCACATAAGCCAATGGATAAAATTGTTTTCTAATTCCAGCAGTAAATTCATCCCAAGAATAAATTATTGTACCCTATTGAACGAGATCAACTTGTGTACTACTCTCCCACCATATCAAGGTTGTACTGCCCAGATGAAGAGTAGCCAATTGTGTATTTACAGTGTCATCCATGATATTTTGCACCCTACAATATACCTCCATCTACTTGATCCAATTTCCCAACTTTTCGGCATTCAATTCTCCATCTTATATTGGCAATTCGAACTTGACATCCAATTTTAATAAAGGAAAATTATGAGCATGATGAGTATTCTTAGTGGACTTCTTCTTATGTGAAGAATGTTCAATTGCAGATGATGAAGATGGTGAGGGCGGTTCTGAAGTTACACCCTCATATATTTCTTCTACCATGTCTTTGATTAAATTAAAAGCCTCAAATAAATCATCTTTAGAGTCATAAGGACCCAATTTTCTTGGTGAGGTCATCTCTCTTCTTCAAGTAAATCTTATTGAACCAATATTTGGATTATAAATTGCAAGTTTGTCTTCTCCTCGCTTAGATTTGGACCTTGTAAGAATTCACTTGCAACCAATTGTCAAAACATCACTGTGATACCAACTTGATCTGAAAAATGCTTAGGTGTTAATTATTATTTAATTCACATGAACATCTAACTTTATTTCGAAATAATAATGATCGTTTGATTGATTGCATAATACATGTGTAATTATTTATCTATCTAAATTCACTTTAATGATAAACAACCTGCAAATAATTGAGTGAAATAGAAAAACAATACCAAAATCACATACACAAGTTTGTTAACGGAGTCCACCTAGTTTGGGTTACGTCTCCGGGTCCGCTTCCAATAGAGACCTCTTTATTAATGCTCAAATGCTTGTGTTTTACAATTATTTCTTTACATGTTTCTCAAACTCAAAAACAAAGTGCACCATCGAATTCCTTGAAAAAATTCGATAAAAATGAGTATAAAGTTCATAAACAACCATTGAGGAACCTCTTGGAATTCTTTACGGTGCAATCCTAAGGTATTGATACCTCTGGCACGAACCTTGAAACCCAATTCGTACTCTGAAATCATGTGTAATGTGCCTCGGTCCATTCACCCATTAAATAAGGGGTCGGGCTAAACCGCTACATGAACTTCATGGAAAACATTAAATATAATTTCATTGGCATGCCTTAACAAGAGGTGCATTTGGTTCAACGGTTAAGGAGTTTGGCATATATGGAGGAGGTTGCGGGTTCAACCCCCCTCGAAACTCTCCTTTGTGGGAATTTTGTAATAATTGTGTATGCAATATTATATAGTATGTTGGTTTACATATATGCGATGGAATATGTTTATTAGCTCCACGAAATATGGCACACGCTTAAAATGTAATACATATTTCTTGGTTTGAGGGCTTAGCCCTCACCGCTTTTTCCCCCATTTAAAATATTCATTCAACACAAATAAATGTGTGCCCATGTATGGTTAAGTAACATGCAACAAGTATAATGGTAAGTCGTTGGATTGTTTGGTGGGAGATTCAAGTTCGATCCTCCAAAATCCAAACAATAATTTTTAAACCACCTTATCCATAGAGTGCCAATGGGAGGCTTCCATCTGGAAGACTCTCATTGGTCCATCACTACCACATGTCAATATACAATCGATCCACCTATGTCATACGGATGCCAAGTCACCTTCCCAATTAGACATAAGGTATGCCATGTGGTGTTCCATGGTGTTGCCACATCAACACCATATGGATTGTATGGTCATGCCACGTGTCACCCTTTCAGTGGTGACACGTGCCACCTTTGACCCTTTTGACTTTGACGTTTTTCCATGTTTGACTTGAACTTTGACTAGACATAAATTTTTCATACGAACTATGTTTGAGGCGATTTTTGCGTCGTTGGAAAGCTATTGTTGAGCTCTAAAAAATGAAATCATTTCTAGAGAATTTGAGATGATCAAATTTTGAGCATTTTTTAGTCCTTTTGGACCTTTGTGAGTGTTATGGATCTTCCTAGACCTTTGTGAGCATTCCAAATCTTCCTAGATCAATCACATTAGGTATTTTGTGGGTAATAAATGTAATAATCTAAGGTAGTTGACATAAGCCCCTTGTAATACTCACCGGAGAGTATATATACACATGCATATCATTGTATTGAACATGTTGGATGTTGGATTGTAACAAGCATGTCTTGTGGGGGAATTCCTTCCATAAGGTGTAATTGACGGTGTTGCCCTACCTTATGGGTATTGTTTTTATTTTATGTTGATTGATTGTGTTGATTCAATTATTGTTTTGAGGTATATATCTAATTATACAAGGGATCATTGCAAGTGGTGTTGAAGCACTTTCTTGGGCCAAAGAGAAACAATTTATTTATTTTTTGAATATTTTCTTAGGGAAAGTTTCCTTCTTGGTCTATGCACTATATTGCAATAGGACTAATGACATTCAAACAAAATTGGTTGTGGAATTTCAGAATTGAGGTCATAATAATAATTCTGAAAAGTAACCCCGGATGGGGTGACACGAGGTGAGGTCAGCGAGGGGAGGTGGCAAACGGAGGTGACAAGGGGAGGCGGGGGGCCTTTAATACCGGTCCTCCCCACACACTCCGCCATTTAAATCGAGCACCAGCTCGGACCACCTCCGTAGTATGGATCGATCCAACACGAACGGTTCTGATCAGGCCAGCCAGAGCATTAAGCTCATGGCCTTAATGGCGATTATTGCAATTTATTTGCCCTTCAGTCCTCGCGGGGGATTCATTGTGAATGAACAGTTTCTTGTGCAGCGCGTCTGCCCTCCCATTCTCGGTGATTTGGTTCTCACCTCCGTCTCAGGCATGCCTCGGCTGAGAGGGCGACCACGCAGGGGGGCGGGCTGGTATGCCGCTGCCTCAAGGCGCAAACGACACCGAGAGTTTCAGGCTGCGGTAACTCTAGCCAGAAGGAGGCGCCGGCGGACTATCCTTGCAGCGGATTCACCACCAGGCACAATTGTGCAAGAAGACTCCAGTGCTCAGTTGCCCCCAGACTTTTCAGAAGCGCAAATGGTCACTTTTCTTGATGACTGGGACCCTCTCACCCACTCCTTCCAACTCGGAATTGCGCCTCGGGGAAGAACCTCCCTCGACTCCTATGCGACAGCTCCCTCGGACCCAGGCACTGAGACTTGCTTTATCGAGGAGGAGCAGTGGACGAATGCAGAGAAGGAGCAGCGGAAGAACACGAGTGCAGTCGCGGACACTGGGGGTTTGGGACGTGACGACATACATGCGAGGCCGCCCTCGCCACCTCCTCTCCTCCCGGAACAGCTGCAACTCATTTTTGAAGTGTGAGGACTGGTAGAAGATCAAATCTACCGCGCGGTTTGCACAAGCCAACGTCTGGACATGTTCTTCGCGGCTTATTCCACTGACTCACCCAAGCACGTTTGTCCTACATGCGCTCAGCCTTTTGCTATACCGGTTCGTGCGCCAGCAGCCTAGGATGACAGAGCGAGCATTGGCTAACAGGTCTCAAAGTTCACTTGCTTTTTCTCCATGTTTGCTACTTCTTTTTCTCAGGACTACAGTCCTCTAGGCTTTAGCTTAGTTAGGCTTAGCAACTATACTCTCCACCTGCTGTCATTTCTGACAATACCCCCTGGTTTCCTTCGGGCAGGGTGGCTCACTGATGTATCTAATTTTTGGACATGTTACAGTCAAACAGCCAGGTTCCCTGGTTTCCTCTACAGGCAGGACACCTGGCTCTCTTTTTGGATGAAGTTTTAATATAAAGGTTCCACTTTTACTTAAAAAAAAAAAAATGCTGAAAAGTATTATGGAAGTTACAAGTATTTTAAGTTGTGACTCAAAACCCATGGTTGGAAATTCTTGTGGCACACTTTTCTCTTTGTCTATGCACTAGATTGCAACAAGACCATTTCCATCAGATGAATGATGTCCTTGTAATTTCATAATTGTGTTCATCATGACAATTCTGATAAGTATCACAGAGGTTACATGTATTCTAAGTTGTGACTCAAAATCTCCATGGGAAATTCTTGTGGTGTAATTTTCTCTTTGTTCATGAACAAGAATGCAACACTTCATGTACCATCAAACATAGAGATGTAATTTCATTTCTATATTGGAGTCATAATAGTGTATCTAATAAATATTGAGGAAGTTAAATCCATTTTAAATCACGAACTTAAAACTTTAAGCACTAAAGGTATTATGTTGAAAGTAAGCTACTTCTTGGAAACCTTAGTTCTATTTTCAAGTTTTTCCAAGGAAGATGCATTTTATAAGAAGATGCGATGGTCCTAGTAATGATATTCCAAAATATCCCCTCACTTACAAATAGATGATATACCTTAAGTTAATGGATGATGTTTACATATGGTGGAAGTCATTTGACATTGAGGAGTTGTTGAGACTTTTGAATGTAACATATGTAAAAGTACTTTTAGACAAGTGGTCTCATGCCAAGAAGAAGGACAAAGAGAGGACTAAGGGTTTATTTTCATATAAAAGCTTCATATTGTAGGTTCATGGATGTCTTCAACAAGAGAAGTTAATTACTTTTATAAACCACAGTAGCAAGCACATTTTCAATAATTTTGACTTCGCTTAAATATTGTAGGTCCTTGCAAAGCATATATAGAGCACACAAATTGAGGGTAAGATTGTTCAAGTTTTTAAATATTTTAATATTACAATGAATAAATATTTTTTCCATTCAAATTTTCATGTTATATATATGGATGATGTGGATATTATCCTTAGATAGACTTATTAGGTACAATTAATTTTAATGTGAAAAAGAAATCTATGAAGTTTTGGTACAAGGAAATGAAATATGCATTCCAGTATATTTCTTTTATTAAAAATCAAGAGGCCAAGGCAACACATGAAGAAGACGTTGCAAGGAAACTAATTGCAGTACCTACAAACACATCCGATGAAGAGTTAGAGGTTAAATTAGAAGAAAAGCCCATAGTAGCACTTAAAGGAGATCTTTGATAAGGGCATAAAAAGGAATAAGAATCTATGAAGCACCATTTCTCAAAGGAACCATAGGTTAACAATCAAAGAAAGAAGAACCAATAGATAATATTGTTGCATATCACCACCCACACCACCATGATAAACGATAGTCATTGAGGCAAGGCTATGAGTATCAACAGACTTACTATTTGATACGAAACTGGAAAAGCATCTAGTATAAAGGTACATGGAATAATCAAAATCAATGAGTGGAGATATAAGAATATCATAATCAAAGTAGGGAACCAAAGGAGAAACCATAACTGATATCAATGTGGCAAGGAAGTAGTTGGATCTCATGTCCAAATATCACTAGGATAGATGGATGCTTATGCTTGGTACTAGTTGACTACATTTCTTAACAAATCATATTATATGGTTTACATTCATGTTTTTAGGATGGAACACATGAAGGGGGGTCAAATGTAATGTAACTAGGGGGGATAATATATGTATTGTTAGGTACTTATAGACATACCTAAGGAGGATGATTAATTTAATGTGGCCATACTCATGGAATAATTCCCACTAAGTTGTTGGTGTGTGAACTATTTATTAGTGTAATGGGCCATACTCATTGAATAAGGTCCATTAGGTAGTTGGTGGGTATCAATATAATAATCTAAGGTAGTTGGAAAGGGGTCCTAGGAATACTCATGAGAGAGTATACATGCACATGCATTTCAATGTATTGAGCATAATGGATATTGTATTGTAACAAGCATGGCTTATGAAATAATTCCTTCCATAATGATTGATTGATGGTGTTTCCCTACCTTAAGGGTATTCTCTTATTTTATGTTGATTGATTGTGTTAATTCAATTATTATTCTAAATTATATCTCTAATTGTACAAGGGATCATTGCACATGACTTCCTCCAATTCATCACAAACTGCTTTATTGCAGCCTTAACAATTTTTTAGAATCTACTTACCATATCCTCTTAGAAAGGTGACATCTTCCACTAGGAATTCCATCCAGTTTCCCCACAAGAGTGGGGGGTCAGTTTCCACACAATTATGTTGTATACCATGTAACCCAGGATTTCAAGATGAGAAACATTCACTATATATCAAGTTCCTGGCATGCACATTTTTTTGGCTCCCTAGGTAATTAAGAACTAGATTAATTGGTGGTTTGAGAGAGTGTTCATGTCATTAACATGCCTCTATAGACCTCCACATAGTCAAAGTAAAAGGAATTAGGCTCCAATAACATGGCTTTGTCAAACCAATGGTAAATTATTTTTTACCATTTTGAAAGTTTTTCCAAGTGAATCATAACTATGCAATGTCTCGATAACTATTCTAATTGGGGTCATAAAGTTTGTGTCGTGTCCTAAGAGAAAACCAAGCTTCTTTCTCCTCTTATGGAAATCACATAGAAAGCGCCCCCTCTTTAACTTCTTGGCATTCCATCATATTGGAATCCCTCGAAGGTAGTTATGGGGCATCAATCAATGCATCATCCAACCAACACTAAAAGGCCTCTCTTTTTCCAACATCATCAAAGGCATAGATGTTGGCCATACCCAAGAATTGACCATCCATGTTGAGAAAAACCCAAACCAGTCTTTGCATCAAGTTTGTTCCCCACTCAAGTATAAAGCTAGCAAGTTGAGAAGGTATCAAGGTAGCAACATCACCATTTCCCTTAGAATGATGGGAAAAAACACGCGTAGCACATAACCATATTACAAAAATGTCATACTCAATGGAAACCCTATAATTGACTTAATGAAAACAAAGAATATATACTTTACTAATTGACATCAACATTTTGTAGACAATATGTTTGGGTCACTTAAACCCCAAATATTCCATGAAGTCACTTTCATTACAAACTTAGAGCAACGTGCTTCAATATCCTTAAAGTCACTTAAAACAAACAAAAAAACAATTGTTGGTAATATCAAACTAACATATAATCATCCAATCCTAAAAAGTAAACTACCTTGACCACTTCAATTGACCATCGATATCAATCATTGTTATTTTACTATAAAAACGTAAAAAAACAAAAAAGATTAAACACTCCCACTCCCACTCCCACTCCCACTCCCACTTCCACTTCCACTTCCACTTCCACTCCCAATTTATACTTGAATCGAGATAGAGCTTGTAACCTACTAGGGCCAACTACAACAAAATCTTCAGGGCTTGAATTTTGGCTCCCCAAAACTTTTGGTGTGACCAACTAAAAAACATGATAACTACAACATGTGAAATCACTATTATGATTCATATATCATTCATTGGACAATATGATTTCATGTTCAATGATGTTTATCTAAAGGTTGAAATATTTGACTATGGCATCGAGGGTTGTACATTTTCAAGAAAGTAGCTGATGAAATCATATTAAAAAATAACATCTACGAAATATAATGTGATAAAAATAATATTTTTAATTAAAAATTAAAAATTTTAAAAATAAATGAAAATCGATTGTTATAATTACTTTTTAAAAATTAATGTTATTGGGAAGTGAGTCATAAAGGTCGTGATTAACTATAAGAAACGAAGAAGAAGAATGTAGCAAGCAATCATTTTTCCCATATTAATATGTAGCAAGCAACTTTCACTTGTTTAAATATTTTTTTTTTTTTTAAATATGTTTTTTTAAAGAATTGTTCTTAGTCATTGTGAACTATAGTGTTATTCATTGTGAATTATAATGTTATATGTCATTGAATTATAGTGTTATATGTCATTGTAACTTATGTTATTCATTGTGAATTATAATGTTATATGTCATTGTAACTTATGTTATTCATTGTGAATTATAGTGTTATATGTCATTGAATTATAGTGTTATATGTCATTGTAACTTATGTTATCCCTCACTCAACAAACTATGGAGGGTCTCATATAAATATCATGTAATATTTGAACACTTTCCAGTGGCATTTGAGCACTTTCTATGAGCAACAAAGAAGATAAGGTTACATGCGCCACACTTGATTATCAGCTTCATGGAATACAAAAGTTAATGGAATTTTTTTTCATAAAAGAGATTTGGTGCATCATGGATGTTAATATTTTTGTGAAGAGTATTTTTAGTAAATTTGTTGTGTAAAATGGTGCACCTCATTTAAGAGGGTTTATGCTTCCTCGCATCTCTAATAAATCTTGTCAACATATACTAGTGTACTTCATGATCTATTGATTTGGGATCATTTCATCATTGTGACTTATAATGAATTGTATTAAATGAGCATAAATTAAAGTGCACCATAAAGAAGGAAAAGCTCAATAATGAAGAGACATAAGCATCAAATATGAACACAAAAAATTGATAACAGAGTTCATCCCTGGTGGACTATGTCTCTGGGTCCTACTCTCAAATGGGTAGGCCTTTTTATTAACTCAGCAAAAGAATTTGGAAAAATACATAAGTATACCTCATTCTGGAATTAAGCAGCAAAAGATTTTCTCAGATCAGAAAACAGACAACACCATCGAATTCGTGGCATCGCATTACTCAAAAATGAATGTCTACACACCTCAATCTGACTCTGGCACTCCTAGGCCTATGAGAAATCTCATCTCGGTTTTTGTTCTTGCAACCTACAATTAATTCACTATACTTTTCCTTGTAAAACGTTCCCATTCGTATTATCGAGCACCCTCTTTCCATCCGTTGGAAAACTCAACATTTAAGTTAAAACTTGGGTGGACTAACCAATGGAGCCATTTGGCTCAACGGGTGGCAGATTCTATGTAAGGCATTTAGTTGGGGGAGGTCCCAAGGTCGAGCCTGCAGGCCTCCCTTTTTTGGCTTGTATTTACAACAACATATATATATGGTTTGAACCGCCGACAAGTTTGGAGTATAGTTTAGATTTATCGGAGTTGGATGTTAACGAAAAGTCAGCCACTAGATTTGGGGGGACCTCTGCCAAATTTG